>JAIEZT010001368.1:24021030-24073530 GCA_019594935.1 Periophthalmus modestus
TGCTGGACGTTTGGGTCGATGCTGTAATCTATTGTCATCTTAAATAAACGCTGTTTCATAGCGACGGAAATACAAAATACTGCATTGTTACTATACTAAAAGGTCCTATATTATGCAAAGTTGACTCTTGTGAGCTTTAAGCCATGTTAGAACATTGTTACCTCAATGAGTAACCATTTATTATTAGTCTGTGTCCATCTCCAAAGCTCAAAATGCTCTGTTCCACCTTGTGATGTCATGTAGTGGTAGTTTTCAAGTTAGCATTTGCCTTTTTGTTTAGTAGAATTTCCCGTTTTGAAGATGTACATATGCAGGGTTTGTGTGTTAAACACGAGTGAATGAAAGAAAACACAACTCCAAGAAATAGTCATTTGATTTTTTGAAGGTTGCAGTATGACACTTTCCTGGTGGTGGGTGTGCCCTTTTGTCGCCATGGAGATGTTATTGTAGATCTATGTTGAGACGAGCCTTCTCAGATTCATGTTGTCAAGGTAATTCTTTAGCACTAAAACACCTGATTGAATGAGAGTAAGATAGATACACGTAATGCCATATTCAAGCAAAACAATAGCATCTCCATGGAGACAAGCACGTAGCAGACCCCCCACCTGAAAAATTGTACCTTTAATTAAGCTGATAATGTATTCTAATAGATGTAAGCATTATTATAATTGATTTGGTAAGAAGTCAGTTTTATCATGTGTCATATTAATATGAGTTGTATTATGTAATCCAACATTTAGTTTCTATATGTATTGTCCGCTGATCCGAAGGTTGCGGTTCGAATCCCACTCTTGACGTAAGCATCACAGGTTGAACGATCAGATCCACTGGCCTACGGGTTGGTGGGGCGACTCCAGTTCCCTCTGATGAATGCTGTCTTTGTGTCCTTTGGCAAGACACTTAACCCACCTCGCCCCCAGTGTCTGCGTACCCTGGTGTATGAATGTGTGTGTGAATAAGTGAGTGGTTCCTCGGTGTAAAGTGCTTTGAGTGCCTAGAAGGTGGAAAATTGCTATAAAAAAATGTGGCCATGACCATTTACTATGTTTCACTGAAAAATAGTGTTGAAATACGACTACAAAAGCACCTCAGATATTCAACCTCCCTATCACCCTCCATTTGGGAAACACCGAACTCAAATCCTGAACGAAACTGGGAAATCAAAATGGACAAGTGCTAAGCTGCAAATGCACGAGACTTGGGTGAATAACACTGGCACGTGGAGTTAGTGGTTGGTTTGTGGTGTGCTCCTCGGCGTACAGGCAGAACGACGCTCCGACTGGGAGATATTAGAGATTAGGTCTTAATCCAGTGTGTCAGATTATCACGCTATTCCCGCCATAGCCATCACCTCTCACACCCAGAGACCAGCCAATCCCCGAGATTACTGTGAGAAAAATGGAGCGGGGGGGCTACAGGCTGCACGCAGGATCAAACCATGACACGGTTAACGGGGGAAGATGGGCAGAGCGTCCCGCCGGGAGAGGAGGAGAGTGATTGATGGATGTTCGTCTAGATTCAGATATCTGCCACAGACATTAAAGTGGTAGAATGGGCTGAATAATGGCGCCAATAAAAATAACATTTCTCGAAGCAAAATGTTTCTGGGTTTACATTATGGGCCTGGCTATAAATGGGAGTTTTAAGGCAGAGTAAATGCACTATTGATCAAGCAACAAGCAGTGCAGAAATGGTATATAGAAATGGTTGAAATGACACTAAATAAAGAAATGTCGACTCTACTCATATTATATTATGTCATCCTCATTCAATATTTTATGTTGATACAAAACAATATTTTTGTGGTACTTAAAGGGCCATATTACACGATTTTCTGATCTTTGTTATAAAAGCTGTGTTTTATTTCATTCACATATGTTTAACACACAAACCCTGCAGCCTGGTTTCTTCTCTTATACAGAAAACTCTCCATTCCACCTTGTGATGTCATGTGGTAATACATACACCTTCCCTTGAATCATTTGGGTGATTTGAGCCTTGGAATTGTCAAACTTTGCTAAGCTAAAGATACACTGCTCAGCCAAAAAAAAGTCGCCACCTGGATTTAACTAAGCAAATAGGTATGAACCCATAGGTACGAGTCAGATCTAGGTTCAGCAACAGTCTGTGCTCAAAGAATGAGGTCAGCTGACTACCTGAATATACTGAATGACCAGGCTATTCCATCAATGGGTTTGTTCTTCCCTGGTGGCACGGGCATACTCCAAGATGACAATGCCAGGATTCATTGGGCTCAGATTGTGAAAGAGTGGTTCAGGGAGCATGAGACATCATTTTCACACATGGATTGTCCACCACAGAGTCCAGACTCCAGAATCTTTGGGATCTGCTGGAGAAGCTTTGTGCAGCGTCAGACTCGACCATCATCAGTGCAAGATCTTGGTGAAAAATGATGCAACACTGGATGGAAATAAATCTTGTGACATTGCGGAAGCGAAATCAAAACAACGCACAGCGAATGTGCCGTAATCAAAGCTAAAGTCAGAACAATGAAACATTAGAGTGTGTGAGCTTTTTTTTTTGGTGGTGACTTTTCATGTATGTTTTTGAGGAGGTAACAACATTATAACATGGCTTTAAGCTCACAGGAACCTATTTAGTGTAATATAGGATCTTTAAATTCAATGTCCTGAGTTAGAACAGTTTTCCAACATGGCATAGATTCAACTGTAAACAAGACTGAAATTAGAAAAGAACACGTTGGACTGATTTAAATCAATGTAATATGTTTCAAAAATGTTTAAACTTTTTTGGGCTAGAAGATCTTAGCTTTTTCTCACAATCATACAGAGTATAATCTGAGAACTGAAGAAGCGGCTTGGATGATCAGCGAAACGTCTTCACTCCTACAACGATTTGTCCAGTTGACAGATTTTAACTTCTTCTTTCACTGATTATACAGAGTCTAAACTGATGCAGATGCGTTCAACCCAGAACTAGACCAGCAGTAAGTGAGGACTATAAAGGGACAAAAACAAACCAAATCCACATTAGGATACAAAATGGCCCCAGCTCCAGGACCAAACTGCACTAAACTCATTCTAAAGTTTTTGGCCTGTTGTACCTCTTCCTATGCAGCGATATATCTACCAATACAGATTAAATGTAGATCAAGCTCATCATAAAAATGGTTGCAGAAGCCAAATAATTGATGGAGGTTTGTCAAGACTGAGATAACCTGCACAGACATAAAAGCAGCACTGGCTGAGTAATTGCACCAATAAAAATAACATTTCCAGGAACAACCTATTAGATGTTTGACGACCACTGTAGATTAGACTGGGAACACACCCGCTTTATTAAATGCTTTTATTTGGATGCGCCGCAATAAAGCTAACAGTGGGAGACAGAGGAAGAGACTGATTGGACGATGGTTATCTGCTTTGATTTGAAATAATGGTTCAACAGGGAGACATGAGGTGAACGTGGCAGCCTGATTGGCGCTGGTAATAATCTTGTCTTCATGTATTTTCAGTGATGTGTTGTTTTGTATCTATGTCATAAACATCCTTCTATTGGATTTGGCGGCATTATGCTAAATCCCGAGTAAAATGCGTTGGGAAAAGAGACAATTCTCCAAGTAATTTTACACTGCAGTAGAAAAGCCTTTTGAGGCAACCGGAACTAGCCAGGTGGTGGTGTGAAATATAACGTAAAATTATTAGCAGGTTAAATTAACTTTACTTACCCCTTGTGATTAGGGTTGTTATGTAGGCGTTATTATGAAAGATAGAAATTAAAATGATGAGTTAATGCAACACTGTGTAATTTTCTGGAGCTGGCACGTCACCTGCTTGATTCCATGGAAATAGAAAGTTAAAACCATACGTCGGGACATTCTTCATAAAGATAGGTGAGTGTTATATAGACTGTATATATAAATGGACATAGCTAATGCACTAGCCACTGTGTTCCAAATGGGAAGTGAGCATGGGCGCGCTTCTGGCTCCATCGACTTTGGCTCCAATTCATTTTACATTGGAAAACTGTCACCACTTGCTTTGTAATCGCAGCAGTGAGCCTCATCATTTTGGTCGTAAAATGTTCGCATTAACCCGCGCTACATGATCCTGGTGCTTTTATTTAGCCATTTTGTCCGTTAATCGAGATAAGAACATTAATAGCAGACAAATCAGGTGCATTCTTTCCTCGAGGTTGCTCCTGCTAGCGTTAGCAACAGGTTTGATTGACAGTGTTGCTGCTCCCTGCTAACTGGGTGAGAAAGCGCCATCAACAACCTTGCTCCGCAGTGGCTGTTGGTTGCTATGATACTCACGGTCAGAATTCCAAATATGGCCGCAGCTCCAAATTCACGGTTGTAACTGCTAGCCTCGATGCACGTCATTTGACTGGAGCTGAACACTATGGGTAATGTCGTCACACTCACTTAGTTCACATCTTTGTACAGTCTATGGTGTTATGCCATACTGTGGAATATTATGGCCAAAGGAACAACATTTCTATGGAAACGAGCAGGAAGAGTCCATCCTCCAGGTCAAATAAGTCAGGTTTGTGGAGATGCTCACTGCAAGAACGCATGGTATTCTATTCTGCAATAAAACAACCAAAATGTCTAAATAGTTACACGGTGGGGCTTTAAGAGATAAATGCAAAAAAAAAAAAAAAAAAAAAAAAAAGTCTATTTTACTGATCCCATATACATGATTGCATAAAGTGTGCAGTCTACAGAAAAAAAAAAAATAAAAAATAAATAAATCATTGTTTCAACAGAAAAAAACAAAAAACAAATGAATGTACCAGAAACTTCCTGATGTGCGTCTGCTTGTTAACCACTATGCCGTCCTACCTATTAGCGTGCTAAAATAATAAACCAACTAACGCTAACTTTCTGATAGCCACAGAATCCGATTTGGTAGCTCAGAGCCAAACACGAAACACTAATTGACATCTAGTGGCTCGTCAGAAATGGTTTTGTGCCATCTTCCCTGCAGATCACCAAGCACTGCTCCTAGTCCTTTCCACATAAAAGACACTCTAATTAGTGCTACAGTAATTGCTACTCGCCCAATGGTAATCAACCTAAGGCTAGCCGAAGTGATCCTCTCTGTTTCATAATATGACGGGAATGCCAACACGCACTTAGCCACAGCCACCCATGGACCAGATGAAAGGAGGAAATGTCAGCGGATTCCCTGTTTTAATGAAGTTATGAGAGTTTGCTAATCATCTTTTTCTCAGTGTGGAGCTGAAGCTATGTAGTGACAGAGCAGTGTAGTCCACTTTAATAAGGGGAGAACTTATACCACAAATACATGTTTAATAAGACTGTCCAAAAGAGGTGAAGCGGTGTAGACTAACCAAAACATAAATTATGAACTGTGATGCTGTTTTAAAGCTGGGATACCCAACGTGTTTCTCCTGCAAGAGTAAGTGTCATTTTCTTTCAGCACATTGTAGTGTACAAGTAGCTCTGTGTGACTAAATCACACTTATTATTCATATATTCTGGTTCCTGGGTGTGTACTGCTCTATATCACCACTCCTATGGAGTTTGGTGTTTTTTTGAGGATTTTATGAGTAAAAACAGACACAATTTTGAAGATTCACTTGGCATTATTAGGTTCTATCTGCCTGTGTCAGAACACAGAATACACCGAAACTGACCAATCACAGCCATCTGCTTTGGGACGTTGTCGTTCCATCTTTGTTCTGTTACAGAAGCATTTTTGGTGTAAAAGGGACATTTCAGCCCAAATTTCAGTTACATTTTTATGTATTCTGAATTGTTATTAATGACAAACATAACAACAAAGGGACGCTGAAGTTTTAATCTTACTTTTAATGTTTTGTTGTTAGCTGTTAACTTGCTAACTAACTGAAGAAGAAGAAACAAAAAATAAATAAACAAAGAGAAGCAGATGAATATCTAATATTTTATTCATGGTTGAAGAGCACAAGTTTATTTCTACACTTTTATTTGGAGCAGATTTGATATGTTATTATTATTGAGCTTATACCATCTCTGTACTATAGACTAAAGCCAACAGTGTCATACTGCTGGATCATAATGATTCTTGGCTGTCATGTCTTATTGCTTATGTCTTTCATTCCTAAAACTTGTATATTTAGTTTAAACTAAAATATATAATAGTATAGTACAAAATGTGTAAACAGATATTCTAGTTAAACTAGAAACTAGCACAAAGAGATGGATTGGGTCTCGAGAGGAGACAGTGTGTACTCTGAGGGGACAAACACACCAACACAAACTGAAACAGCTGCTTCTGACCTCAAAGCGTCTTGTGGATCAGAGCAGGAGGATAACAGCTGATCGTCAATGAAGGAAAAGCTAATATTAATGCCATTAAACATATGCCTATTTATTGGATTAGGTTTATAATCATATGCTTAAATACTTAAAAATGCACAAGTTAAATAATGTCAAAATGTTTCACATTTGACTTTTTAATATGCAGAGTATTCTCTAAAACAGTTTGATTAAAATAAGCTGGCCACTGGAACATGAGTTCTTGTTTTGCCATGTTTTGTAGATAGAACCTTATAATTCTTTCTCAGAATTACAAGGCTTTATCTGCAAATGATCACTTCCCAGAATTGCCGTTTTCATAAATTTCACTAATGTGCTTTTCTTAATTTCGACTCCCTCGAGGGTGTCCTTTATTCCCATGTCTCAAATAAAAGTAGCCCTCTTTGATGTCTGCTGTGCAAGTGCTCCAAACCTTAAACATGTCTCACAAGTACACAGGACACAGAAGTACACAGAGTACACAGAACCGTCTAATTCTAAGGAGATGTGTTTGCATCCAATTATTAAACATTTTATCATTCACACATCTGGGAACAAGTCAGTGTTTCGTGATGTGAGCTAAGAGCTGTGGAAGAGCGATCTGCCCTGCTTTGGTTTGGCATTTGAAAAAGCCCACACGAAAATCACACCTGTGAATACTATGGTCCAAATGATATGTCAGGGCTAAAAACAAAATGGACTCATGGGTAAGATTTGACGTTACAGAATACCTTTTTTCACAATTTGAAAATCAGGTACTTCAGCTTCAAGGGATCACTACTATTACTATTACTACTACTACACAGCATAGCTTCTT
The DNA here is from genome assembly GCA_019594935.1 of Periophthalmus modestus. Taxonomy (NCBI): domain Eukaryota; kingdom Metazoa; phylum Chordata; class Actinopteri; order Gobiiformes; family Gobiidae; genus Periophthalmus; species Periophthalmus modestus. The sequence continues at coordinate 24,028,140 of JAIEZT010001368.1, forward strand.
AAAGTGCTGCGAGTTTAGGCGTTTTAGTTTTATGTTTTTTTTTTTTTTTTTCTTTGAATCTTTGAAGTAAAGTTGGTCAAACCTGATCATCATATTCAGTTTTCTATAGCTCACATTGTGTACTCTTTTTACCATATCAAAAGGACTTTATACATTTTGTGCTTCAAAAGTTTAACATCTGTTCTTGTTTTTCTTTTGCTTGAATTCCAATCATGCATCCACAGAGAGAAATCATTTTACACAGAAATCACCATTTATGCAGGCTTGGGACTGACACAAAGACTGCAATATTTATTTTTTCTTTTTGTGTCAGATAACAGGTAATTTTCCTGATGAAAAGAACCAGGTAAACTACTGAAAACAGCCAGAAAATAGGGTCAGGATTGTCATTATAGGAACAGGAGGCAGAGCTGGAGGTACAAGATGTAACAATCCCGAGGTTCCCTTTGGTAGAGGAGACAAGATTATAAATTATTAGATTTTTGGTCTAGCCTTCGTGGACAAGATAAAGGGGGAGAATGTCACCGGATTCCCCATTTTAATGAGCTACTTTGGTGAATAATCCTCCTTCTGTACGAGGAAGAGTGGATTTATTATGGATAGAAATGATACAAAGTGACACGCAGAGTAGCGCTGTATTGCTTGTTATTATGAAGAAGATGAAATGCAAACTTGAGACCAGCTGAGCCCACTGCTATCACTGGATAACCCCATTGTACAAAGCCAGACTCGGAGCCGAATTGTTTTCCCTCCATCTTGATAGTGTGGCGCTTGGAAATGGTCCGGAGATGGATGGGACGTGACATAGACTGAGAGGGGGGCTGTTAAAGACCCCATCAATATTCGGGATGGAGGGTTTGAGAGAGGAACAGGAGCTGGGGCATATAATGTGTAACTGTCTATGTAAAGGTGTGCCTATGGTAATATTATGTACGTGGGGGGAAAGCAGTGATATAGAACCAGGGCACTGTGGACTTATACCTGGGCCAACTGATGTGTTTGAGAAGTAGTGAAGCATTGAGAATAGAGAACTGCACCGGACTGGAGAGGATCTTGCCTTAGCTTCTCTTGGGGTAAACACTGGAGTGGTTAAAAAGACAGATTGGACTTGTAGTTTTAAGCCTTCATGATCTATCATACGTGGTTGGGTCGGGTATTACATGGGTATTAATATAAACATGCTAATATTATTTGTACAGGTGAATGTAAGCCTGAGCCAGACCATATGTATACATATAACATATCATAACAATATTTTGGGCACAAATGAACCCTTATGAAACCCTTATGTAAGTGTGTCATAAAGTCCAGGGGTACACAAAAAACAAAACCAAAAAACCCCAGAAAAAACACATTGATCTCAAGGTCCTAGTACAGACACGGTCAAGGTACGCCCGGGGGCCACACACGGCCCTTTGGACTTATTAATCCGGCCCACCGAACGTGACCGAATTATATTAAAATGGATAAGGGTAAACCTTCAAGTTACCTTTTCAACAAGTTGTTGATCTTTTGGCACTTGATAAAACTTGATAAAAAACTTGATAAATGTGAGTTTTTCTGCTGTGTTTATTTAACTAAAATTTAATAAATAAATAATACATTTAATTGATGCATATAGAAAACTATTTGTACAATGATCCTTGCATATTCATGCTTTGCTACATGTTACAGGCCAAATCTCTAATGAAATATAAAACATTTTTATACATATATCCTGGCCCGGCCCCTCTGTCAAATTTTAGAACCCATCGTCGCTTGTGTGTCAAAAAGTTTGCCCATGTCTGCCCTAGTATAACATTTTTTGCCAAACATTGAATAAAATTAACATGTATTTTAGTGCATTGAAAAACACAGAAAAACATGCATCCTTAGCGTGAGCAGGTTTGCGTCACCATAAAACAGACCCCCGCCTGTTACTATGGAAATGTTGTTCCTTTGGCCTTAATATTCCACAGTATGGCATACAAGTTATCTATGTTCATGGAGAATGTTCCGAAGTTCGGTTTTAACTTTCTATTTCCATTGCAGGGTCAACAATTCTCTTTTCATTTATGTACTTTATTTATATATATATTTAGTCCTTTTGTCAATAAATGCATAAATAATTTGAAAGTTTCATTTTAACCTCTACTTTTTAAAATATAAAGTAAGTCTTCGAGTTTCCTCCAAAGAAAATGGAAAAAGATAAACCCCTATAATTTTGGCTATGAACCCTTTAAATATAAGACACTTTACCAAGGACATTTCCACCAAGCTACAAGCACAAGATTTCTCCCTTTATATTGGCAGCACAGCTCACTTCTAATGTCTAATTAGACTAACCAAACTCCCAAGGTTGAATTCTACTTAAACCTAATGCATTATATTCCCTGGCCTGTGTAATACGGCTGCTAAGTAGAAGCCTTTTATCAGTGTAAAGTATTGTTAAATGTAGCGTTAAGTCCTATACGGGGCTCGCCTGTCTGTGTAGCATCCCTGTAGCAGTAGCTTCATTGATTTTCTCACGCTGGGATAGAGCCTCTCTGTGCACTACATGGACTCAGACACACATGTGGAGAGCTATAGATCGTTTAGTGGACCCAACTCAAGCTTCTCAACTAAAGAAACAAGAAAGAAAGAGGAAAAAAAAACAAATATATCACGTATACAGCCGCCAAAAATCCCTGACAAATAGATCCAAATGCATTAATTTGCTTTAATTTTAATGTGTGGTTGTACTGCTGATGATATCTAATGTATAATTATACAGACACACAGAAGGCTAAGTTAAGCTGTTATGTCAGCTATCATTTTTGCTTATTATTAAAAGGGCCTGTTGGTTGGATTTAGTGCATTAGGCATTAGGTCAGTAGATAGATAGATAGTATATATAAATGGACATAGCTAACCCGCTAGCCGCTGTGTTCCGAATAGGAAGTGATCATGGGCGCACTTTCGGCTTCATCGACTCTGGCTCCAATTCACTTTCTATTGAAAAACTGTCTCCCCTCTCTCTGTAACTGCTGCTGTCAGGCTTGTCATTTTGGTCTTAAAATGTTCGTATTAACCCACTCGATATGATCCTGGGGGTTTGATATTGTGTCTGTAAATCAAGATATGAACATTAATTAGACAAATCAGGCACCTTCCTTCTCCAAGGTTGCACTCGCTAGCATTGGCAACAGGTTTGCTTAGTGCCTGCTCAACGCTAAAACAGCATTGTATGGACAAACCCTCATTACCTTCAACAGCCTCACTCCAGATTGGCTCTTTGGTTGCTATGATACTCGTGGTTGGAATTCTAAATATGAAACATGGCTCCAAATTCACCGCTATAACTGCTAGCCTCGACGCGCTTCATTTGACCGGCGCCTAGTGATATGGGTGACATCACACTCCCTTAATCCACTTGTTTATACAGTCTATGGTCGTGCACAGGGGATATAGCACCAATCAGTTTCCTTGTTAATTAATCAATTTTGCATTAATTTTGGGCACTATCAAAGGTGATACTTCTCCTAGCATATCTTTGGACAGTGGTAATAAAGGATGTATTTACTGAAAGGAAAGCTAACCATCCTGCCTTTGTTTGTCGTTAGTTCATTTGACTCTTTTGACATTGGGCAATTCACATCTTGCACACATTGCAGTTGTGCTCTTTAGCAAGACACTTCACCCACAACGCCAATAGGAGTCGTGTCAAACCTTCATTCCTCTAATTCACTTCGTAAACCCAATAAAGCTCTGACAGCCACATGCTTTTAACCTTCAAATAGCTATTGTGTGTTTAAACTGTCCATCAATAGTGATTTCCTAATGATCCCTGTTCAAATATTGATTAAAATATTCCCTTTTGTTGGATAATGAAAGGACACAGTGTTTAATCAATTGTGCGCTCCGTCAGGATTGTGGCCAAAACATTTGAACAAATGAAGTGACAAATCCACAGTGGGCGCTTCACAGTAGTGCGCCTCACAGTTAGAGAAGACCAGGATGATTTGTTAAGCGTTTGTTGTGATTAAGGAAATTACAGAACACTTTTAGACTTGGTTTGCAGAAAAGTGCTGTGTATTGGCTAAAAAGGGAAACGGAAACATACACAAAGCTTTTTTTATGTTTTGTTTTTTTCCAGTTTTTTCAGTGCTGGGATAGGGCTTATGCGTCTGAGTAAAATTATGAACTTAACCAAAATGGGCGAACAAGGAAAAACTGTTAAATGTTACTGTGTTAACTACATTTTAGTGAAATTAGTATTCTGTCAGGAACATTTCAAGCTGATGACATGTTGGTGATCAGCAGGAAATTGCAGATTATGTTAAGTCGATCCTTTAGATTAGCATTTACAAAATATTTAAAGGTCCCATATTTTATTTTCTGTATGTTATAATGTTGTCTCCTCATCACAAACATACCTAGAGCTGCGTTTTGTTTCATTCGCACGTTTAACACACAAACCCTGTATAATTAGGCTGAGTTCTTGTCTCAAACACAAAACACTCTGTTCCACCTTGTGATGTCATCATGTGGTAATACAGGAAGTGCTCCACTGTGTTTTTAAACTCCTGTATTAGAATATTTTGGATGATTTCAACTCAGGAATTGACAAACTATACTGAACTAAAGACAAAAGGTAAATGCCATCTTGAAAACCGTTACTACATTTTGAGCTTTGGATGAGGTAACAGCTTTTGGACCTTTCATTATCTTTAATTATCTTTAGCTGTTTACCAATTGTGTCCCATTCATATTCTTAATTACTGCTCATTAGCATTAATAGCAATCGACGCTATTGTACATAAACTTTAATCTCAATAAGTACTTTATAAATACAAACTAACAACTAACTAGCATACCAATTGCCACCTAGTTAACGATTAATACGTGCTCCCAAAACTAAAGCGTTACCATGGTTACTATAATGAATGATTTCTAATCCATCCCTCACGGGCCCCATTTCCACTCTGAAAACCAAACAAAAACAACCTGCTTATCCCCCCGGTGTGGTCTGGTTCATCCTCCGCTGGCCTGGGAGATTAGCCTTGTCTTCTGAAGTGTGCCATAACGGACCATAAGTGGCTCTTCCTGTATGTCACTTTAAACAGCACAGATCACACGCGCTCACCGTCGGACCACTCAAGCTGTCGCGGCCGCCGATGGTTTGAGGACGTTTCGCGGAGCCGTTCCTGTCACACACGCGTATCGCCGCGGGGCCTGGAGCTGAGGATTGTGGGTAATTGAGGGCCCGAGGCAAAGGGCATTATCTGGTCCTGACTCGTCTGACTGACACTCATTATGAGGCGCGCTGCAGAGACGCGCTGAAAGCTTATTAAGCCACCTGCTTGAAACGGACCTTAATTGAATCCAAGTAATTATAGCGACCTCGCCCATTGTTATATTTTTACTCTTCCCGCGGCAAATTCCATCTCTTTCGTTATTAAAGCTGTCTTTGAAATTCACTATACTCCTTATAACACGGGCCTCGCGCTACTTCCCGGTTCTGGTCCCTGCAGGCATGTCCCGTCACCTGGACCCAGACTACTCCTTAACTCCATTCTCAGCTTCATTAGAAACCAAGGCTAATCACATTAATTGCACAGACAGTTTAGTTCCCAGAAAATAGATTACAGGTGTAATTGTTTTTACCTGAATAACCCGAAGGCAAGGGGAATTAATTAGACCCCATGTCCCAGGTCCTAAGTTAGCTCATACTCTTTACCAGCCTTGCACTCAAAGGAATTCTGCAGATAGCATGCACTGAACTTATAGCGGTGGATTTATATTTCGTTTCTTTTAAGCAAAGTGACAATTTGAAAGCAATCTTCTCGCCTAAGAAACCAGTGAATTGCGTGCTCTTGAAGTAGTCATTATGAGGTCACTGTCAATACTGTGGTTCTGAATTGTGTATTATATAGACACATTGGGAAAAATAATACATCACCGGTGTTGACATTTCGCCGGGTTAACTCTAAAGAGCAGATAAGGACACTTCTTCACAACTTGTCTAGACTAACATCCTCGCAGCTCATTAACACCAAATCAATTCAAACTGAACTTCTCACTTAGAACTGTGTCTTATTATTAGCTGGCTACTGGAAAGATTCAGGAAAAAAACTACTAACATGCAAAAGGGGACGCACTTTCCGACTGGCTCCTGTGCAGTTGTAACTCAACTAAGAGGGTTTTGCAGAGTCACGCTGAGATGAGTAAATATTTTAAGATCAGGCAGTGGACAGGGAGCTGTGGGTGGACGCCACAACAACATGTTAAAAAATTCACAAATAAAATGAAAACTTCACTGGACACTTCTGAGTTTAGAAAGAGGGATGTTTGTGTCTCAGTGGTAATGCTCATGTGAATTTTGAGGCAGAATACTTATTAAAACAACACCGCAAACTGTTTAATCGTGTGTGTGTGTGTGTGTGTGTGTGTGTGTGTGTGTTTGTGCTAGTGTGTTGTGTGGGTTAAATAATGAGAAGTTTCATGACCATTTTGTGCATTACTTGTACTTCGCATCATAATATCATAATGTTAAAGGTGCTCGATGTAACTTTTCAGATAGAGCAGGGGTGTCCCAGCTATGGCTCAAGGGCCAAATGCTGCCCTCAGACCAGTTTTTATTGGCCCTCCTGCTGAACCGGCCCAATTGATCATAAGCAGTACTTTTAACAGCAATTTAAACTATTTCTACCACTGTATTCTCAAACATCACATTGCAGTGTGATACAGACCTAAAATGAATGTGTTTCAAGCCTTATTAATACACAGCGACTCTGTCAAAGCTGTGTATAAAGCACCGCACTGCACCGGTATTGTATTGATCACCGGTCTGTGGCCCTCTGCTTTCAATATGTTTTGAGATGTGGCCCTCGATAAAAAAAAGTTTGGGGACCTCTGAGATAGAGGGTCTGCCACCTGCTTGTCTCCATGGAAATGTTAGTGCTTTGTCACTATATAGCATCAATCATATCTCCATGGAGTCAAGCTAGCAACAGGTCAGGTGAGATCTGTGGAGATGTGACCCCACTGTGAGTATTTTGTGGAAATGAAAACACCACTATTTGAGTAAACGCGAGATGGATACGGTTTTAATGTCTTACTATGAAATATCCCTTGCAAAGCATCAACATCTCTAAGGAGAGAAGCAGGTGTTGGATATTGGCCTATTTTTTCTGTACTGCAGGATGTGGAAAAAACAAGTATGTCATGCCAGTAGTTTGAAATAATAATTGGTAAATAGTAATAGTAGTGCTGAAGTAGTATTTTTATTTATTTTTTTACTGCCATCCTAAAGTTAACTTTGACAGAACTGTAAGTATCACATCTTCTTGGAGAGCTGCGTGGCATTAGTGGGAGGTGAACTGAGTGGACAGCATGTTTCATACTAGACTCCAACACAACTTGTTTTCAATGCCAGGATTCAATGGAAGTTATTCATCAGTAAACGCCCACTGAAATGTCCCAGCGCTGAGTAGTGTATGTGTGTCTAAATATCTGGCCCTCTGCTAAGAATGCTTATTAGTGGCACTTAGTGTTATGATACTGTTAAAGATGTATTGCTAATAGTTTGTTGGGAAGCCGTTAGCCCTAATTAAATGTGTTCTATGGGCTTTTTGCTATGCTACTGTGTGGTTATAATTGGCTGAGACTGCAACATTATTGTATTACTTTCTTGCAAACAGTTCGGCCCACTAACGCTTGTCACGAGGCTGTTTGGCTTGAGGTCAGATGTGATGAAGTTGTTTGTATTTTCACTACCACATAATGACAGTTGCCATTAAAGATGCGCTCTCCGATACTTTACGAAGAGTGAAGTGAGTCTGGTCCCTGAGTACAAATGGGCGTAACTGACAGGTGGATTAGCCAATCAGAGACACACGTAGTCTGAATTTATCAAAACAAGTGGACCGAAAAACATGTACCCATGATTGCAAAATACAAAATAAGTGCCTTGTTTGAGGTCTCCGCTCGCCTTCTGCTTATATTTAGTTTTCCATCTTACCAGGTGTATATTTCCAGCTACTTTTCCTTTTTAATATATCACCTCTCAACAGCAAAGCACAGAGGATTTTGTAACTTCCCCATTTGCACGTTGGCTGGCATTTCTTTTGCCTGACAAATCAGAATAAATAAACCTGGCCTGTTTTGATAGACTGCTCTCAGGTTTATGCGGTGGCACATGGGACGGTTGTGAATCCCGATGATTGACAGCGGTAAGCCAACGAGCTGCGTGGGCCCGGGAGAAGCCCTTGTCACAATGCGATCTCTCTTCTTTCAATGGGACTCCCCAACCGGCCCCTTCCACAACCGCTTCCTCTACAACCAGCCTCCTATACAACCAGCCCCTTTCACAATCGCCCCCCTCCCCAGCCGGCCCCTCCTCAACTGGTCTCATACACAATTAACCCCTTCACAACTGACCCCTATCCACAAACACCTCCTCTACAATTGCGTTCTTCCACAACTGTCCACTGCGCAACTGGTCCCTCTACAACCATCTCCTCCCGACTGTCTCCTTCCACAACTGGCTCCTCCACAACTGCCCACTATCCACAACTGTCCCCTCCACACCCACCTCCTCCCCAAATGCCTCCTTCCACAACCAACCCCCTCAGCAACCGACCCCTCCCCAACTGCACCCTCCACAATCGCTCCCCCTATGCAACCAGTCCTTTTTACAACCACCCCCTTCACAACTGCCCCCTCCGCAGCCACTCCCTCCTCAACTGCTCCTCCGCAACCACCCCCACCACAACTGGCCCCCTCCCCAACGTCTGGTCCACCATTGGACAAGTAAAACCACTGGATTACCGTGGTATTGCCTAGGAGTTGTTTTTTTTCTGTGTTGCATCATGAACTGTAACTCCACACCTCGTCTTAGGGCCTTCTTTTCTCTTGTGCTGCTTTTATGGCCCTGTCCCCCCCCCCCACCCTGAATACCTCTGACCTAAGCACCGCTGTCTGTCACTGTGTTGCATCACTTTTAGAGGTAATACGGTAATTAGAAGCAGGAGTCAGCAGAGCCTCTGTGCCCACCGGACCGCCAAGCTCAGCCTCTCTGCCTGAGTGCCGTATCCTATTTAAGTCCTGTTTACTAGTAGTGCAGTGGGTTTATGGTACGCAATGGTACTTATAAAACTACCACTACTCTTACTGCTCTAGTTTCTGTTTCTCCTCTTTCTGTTTCACCCATAATTGCTACTATTACTACTACTACTACTGCTGCAACTGCTGCTGCTACTCCTCCTCCTACTACTATTTCTACTGCTGCTACTACTACTGCTTCTAGTACTACTACTACTACTACTACTACTACTACTATTATTACGACTAGTACTACTACTGTTACTGCTACTACTACTAGTACTACTACTGCTACTATTGCTACTACTATTACTACTGTTACTGCTACCACTACTTGTATTACTAGTACTACTACTGCTACTATTGCTGCTACTACTACTACTACTACAACTACTACTATTACCGCTGCTATTGCTGCTGCTACTACTACTGCTTCTAGTGCAACTACTACTAGTACTATTACGACGACTACTATTACTGTTACTGCTACTACTAGTACTACTACTGCTACTATTGCTAGTACTACTACTACTAACTACTACTACCACAACAACAACTACTACTTTACCCACTGCTACTGCTGCTACTACTACTAACTACTTGTTAACACTACTACTTCTAGTACTACTATTGCTAATGTTTCTACTACTACTACTTCTATTACCACCACTACTACTACTACTATTAATACTACTACTACTACTGTAAGTCTAATTCTATATAATATTCTATATACTATGACCAGTACTACTACTACGATTACAACTGATACCCGTACTTTTACATTGTTGAGGATTTTTTTTTTTCAACGTGGCAACATCCAAAAGTAAAGTAGAGCCTGATATCTATGGTTTCGACAGCATCAAAAAATAAAAGCATGCTCACTAGTATTTATAATTTGTTTTGACAACTTTTAAAAATAATTCGTAACTGCATTAAACTTAGGATCTGACCTCCGCTTCACTGTCTGTCATTTCCTGTCAGTTTGGTAATACAATAATTAGCATCCTCCGTCAGCTTCACCCCCGTGCCCACTGGCCTGCCAAAGCTCGCCAGCCCACTCTGCCAACTGCCATGCCCCATTCATGTCCTATTCATCTGGTGCTGAATAAAAAGCCTGCTCTTCGGGACAGCCAAGCCTCCACTGGCCCGGGTTTTTTGTGAGCCCGGATTAGCATTAAAAGGGGTAGACTGCTGAGGTAGGCTCGGCAGGGACGCGCCAATGCATACCTTTATTCTGTTCAGTAGAGATTTTTAGTTCAGCTACAATTTATGCTCCATGCAGGACACCCTTCTCATTTCCCCTCATTGTCAGCCTTTTTGAACTCTTTTTGTTCCGAATCCGCTCTCATCTACATACCCCTTTGTCTTCCCCCTCTGCCCCGTCTCCTGTCACACTTCAGTCTGCTCCAATCAATGATCCAATTAATCAATTTACTTATTTTAAACCCCGAGGACAAAGCAGACGGGGGAGAGAGATGGACAAAAAAAAAGCTCATCCAATAGTTTGGCATTTATCAGCATGATATTTGACATTTGAGAGAGCAGGTCTTAACAATTTAGGCTGAAAAGACACAGAGCTGAGAGTGTGAAACTTCAGTAATGGGTTCATGAAAGACCCTCTCTCTAAATGCACTGGGCAATGACATTTAACATGCACACGTGGATTTATTGTAATTACGGACAAAAAATCTTTCTAAAAAATTCACACTTCCAGTCAAAAGTTTGGACACACCTTCTCATTCAGTGTTGTTCTACTTTTGACTTTTTATGTGCATACAAAAGACATCAAATATATGAAGCAAGAGCCATGGAATTATGTAGCAAAGACAAAAGTTTAGATATATAGAACATTCGACCAATGGAGCTACTAAATGGTTTTCAATTACAGGCGGGCCACGTCAAGATCAAGGAATGACAATTGTCAAAAGCAGTGATAAAAGCAAAGGAAGTGTATGTCTCAAAATCTAAAATCTAAAACATCTTTGGAGTCATTTTGGAATTTTGATGTCTTCAGTGAGACTCTATTATGTAAATAATCGTGGAAATGAAGACAGAACATAAAACTTTTGACTGGTAGTGTATATTATTTTCATGTATAATAATTAAAAAAAAAAAAATGATGAGACAAAATGCTTTGAAAAAAAAAGAAAAAATGGATGAGACAAAAAATGCTTTTGAAAAAAATATTTTGTGCTGTGAATCCAATCCAATTGCACCCACAGCACATCAGAACAGGGACTTAACCCGGAACTAAACCAGGACTAAACCAGGACTACACCAGGACTAAACCAGGACTAAACTAGGATTACACTAAGACTAAACCAGGACTAAACCAGGACTAAAATAGGACTAAGCCAGGACTAAACCAGGACTACACCAAGACTACACCAGTACTAAACTAGGATTACACTAAGACTAAACCAGGACACTAGGACTAAATCAAGGACTAAACCAGGACTAAACCAGGACTACACCAGGACTAAACCAGGACTAAACCAGGACTAAATGAAGACCAGACCAGGACTAAACCAGGACTACACCAGGACTAAACCAGGACTAGACCAGGACTAAAACAGTACTAAAGCAAGACAACACCAGGACTACACCAGGACCACTTAACAAAACCAAACCAAGTCTATGTCAGGACTAAAACTTGGATCAAACCAAGACCAAAATATCCCAGTGTGAAGGTTTACGTGTCTATAGGGTTTAAGCCCAACCATTATTCATTTTACAGCTTTTTTTAAGTACTTGAGATTTATTTATTATTATATATTTTTTTTATATTATTTACTTTTTAACGACAAGGAACAAACCTTCCACTTAAACTGTTTTGCCCAGTTGCTGAACCTAGTAACAAATAGAAGTGCTTGAACATAACTTGCAGAGTGGAAACACCCCCCTCTGGCTCTACTGTCTTCCTGAGTGAGGGAATAAAAAACTTCTTGGTATAAAATTGGAAGAAACCACAGACTGGGGATCCATCGTGGGACAGACAGCTGGTGCAATAGGTGCTGTCAAGACAAATACATCAACTCCTGCTGCTCGAAGAAGCCCAAAATATGAAAAATTGATACCTGATACTCCTCATACAAGTGATGTCACTCAATAAAATGTGGGTCTTGGTTTCTAATGCCATCAAAGCCGTTTCCCCATCGCGCTCGGGTCAGGGCATATCCAACACTGTTAGAATCCATCATTTTCCTAGCATGGAAGTTTGCACACCATTTCAGCAGGATACAATGAAAACCTGTGGTGACGGAGGCGGAGCGGGCTACTTACCGGTCTAGTGGCTTATCAGCGTGTCAGCACATGTGATGTATGTCTGCTGGCTTGTGGGTGCGCATGCTGTCGCCGTAATGGAGTGGTAAAGCTGCAGGCATTATAGATCGAAAGTGTGCGGTCCCAACCATGAATCTGGCCCTAACTGCTCCTCTGCCTTTTGTGGCCGTAACGATTGGCCGACTCCCCCCTGTCACCATATTTCCTCCATCTTAGTTTAGAAAGGGAGATATATCTCTCTATAAAGGGGTCTGGAGAGGCAGGGTGCTCGGACACACAAAAGGGTGCGGGATGGTGGTTGATAAAAGCTTCTTATGAGGAGGGAGAGGGCTGGGGACTGTCGGATGGGCCTTTTCTTTTCTATACAAAGACAAGCTCTCAGTCAAGACACTATCGCTGTTTGTGAATACATGCACGTGCCCCTGTCTCTAATCCAGACACTCTGCCTCTCCTTTCTTGTTAGGAGATGCTAATGTACCACATGACAAAGCCCTGGTCGACAGCCCCTCAGACAAAATACTTCCTCTCTAAAGCAGTTCATCTCTATGCAGCGAGAGGAGGCCAATGCAGGAAGTCTCTTAAAAAGACATATTTCCCACAGCTTGCTCATTGTAGTCCATGTTAGCCTATTTCTGACCTTGACAATGTCGAAAAACGTCACCGTGATGTCTCAGGCTTTCAATTAGTGAAGAATCTTAACAAACCTTACCTTTCAGCATGGGCTAAATGCCTTGCTGAAGGACACAACAATGGTTTGAACTGATGGGAGCTGGGATTGAACCAACCAACCTTTGTGAGAGATCTGAGTGTGAGAGATCTGATTTGGCAACAACAAGCAGAAAGAGAGACAGTACAACAAGTATTTACAATATTTACAAAGTGCACTGTTCAGTTTGATAAGCTCTGCTCAAAAGGGTTCCACAGTCCAATACAGTCAGCTGTACCAATCCACTCTAAAGTCCAGTTTAGTGGCAGAAGAAATGATACGAGGCAAAGAGTTTGAGTGAATGTGTATGTGTTCAGGCGTGTTGGAATAGGTGGAGTGAACAGGTGTTGGCTGCAGAGCGTGCTACCACGTTAACAGTATCAATCGCGTGGTAGTAGTAGTCTGTTGGACATTGGCATTTCAGAACCTTGCTTTTCCATATGATCCAATCCGATCCTGGCCAGTTCCTTTGATTAATAAGCACATGAGTCGTACACACGATGCAGTCACAGTGGAGGTATCTGCAGTCGTTCTCCACGCCAGCCTTCCACCAATCTCTCCACCGCTGCACTGGTTTGCCCTGTTTATACTCTATTCACGAGGTCATGCCTCCGCATGGGGCTAGCATGAGGTATCGCGAGATTTCGGGTTGCTATAGTAACGGACCTTACAGGTAGAATGTTATTATTGTACGGAGAGTGTAAAATATAAATAATCAATTTAATATTAATACATTTGATTTTATAGGCTGGGTCATATACTACTATGACTACTATTGGTATTACTACCTTAGTACTACTACTTAAACTACTACAGTACGTCGTACCCAATGTCGTATCTAATATTCTTTAGTAGTACATCACTTGTTTCTCGCCTGCACTGTCTGCTCTATAGTCTATCTGTGAATCACAAGGACCAGTGAACTATACTGTCGATATGAAACAAAGTGCTAAATAAATATAACACCAAAAACATGCAAAAACCAAGGTCATTTTCCACATGCACTTGTATCATTGCAGCAGTGTTTGGCAGAGAAAGTGTCTAATGCCACTGGATATAAGTTAAAGTGTTAAACTAAAGCCAAACACAAAATCATACTGCATATATTCTCATGCAGAAAGTGCTAAACGATAACAACACCAAAATACTGTTAAAATCAAGGTCATTTTTCACATTTACCAATTTCCATGTAATATCATCTGCCAAAAATATTGTCTTAAATAAAAATATGTGCTTAAGAATAAAATAAATGGTACAAAAGGTCGGCCAATTATGCACTTTATGTATTTTTACTTGGATTTGAAAAGCTTCTCCTTTTGTGTCTAGTTAATACGGAAGTTATAATGAATCACAGATAAATTAGTAAAATGCTTTTATTTTTGATTTTTCACGGGTGCACTATGTACTTGTACTTTTCCGGTGAGGATCTGCCACTGGCTTGTTTCCATGGAGATGTTATGGTGGTGTTAAACATATGCATTATCATCATCATCATCATCATCATCATCCATTCATTCAGCACGGAACGTTCTCTGCAAAGCAACATCTCCATGGAGACAAAACAAAGCTACATAGCACAGTTACATTGACACATGAATATAAATGTAAGAGGCTAGACATTTCAGTATTTAGAGTATTCGTTTGTGTAATGAAATTTAAACATGACATAGTCCATTTTGTCCATATTTTGTCTCATAGTGCACAGATTTGGTCTTTTTTTTTAGTTTTATTTGATTGTGGTTGACATTCTCTCCAAATGTCTCCTTCTCCAAAGCGGTTCATCTTTATGCAAGGAGCGAATGGCCCACCAGTCTCTTGTTAAGTTGCCTTTCCAACAGTCTCTTGTCGTGTCTCTTCCTTCGCACTTCATTAGCGGAGGAACTGATCACATTGATGTTTGAGGACATCAGGTTGCTTATTAATTACTCCCACAGAAACGCTGAAGAACTTCCTGTCCATGCTGATAAATTCACTGTTTTGTCGCCTATCGCTACAATCAGCCTGTGAATCTCTTTGTGTTGTGTGTTCTTGTAGAAAAATGGGTGCGAGGGAAAGCCATCGACAAAGGAGAGGTGGATGTTGGGACCCAGCAGAACCAAGCCATCCCCCCTGGTCTGTTCTGGAGGTTTCACATGACCGTCCACCACCCCACCTACATCAAGTTCAACCTATCGCTGTCCCACAATGCACTGCTGGGGGTCTACGGCCGCAGGAACATCCCACCTACTCACACACAGGTAATGTTACAACGTTTTTTCTCTTACGCTGTTATCGTAAAATGTAACCGGATTAACAAAATAATGGCCGACTGGCGTACTTGATGATCAATGCAGTGCGGTGCTTTAAACACAGCTTTGACAGAGCCGCTGTATATTAATAAGGCTTGAAACAAATTCATTTTAGGTCTGTATCACACTGCAATGTGATGTTTGAGGTTATAGTGGTAGAAATAGTTTCATTTGCTGTTACTGCTTATGATCAGTTGGGCCGGTTCAGCAGGAGGCTTAAGGGCCAGTAAAAACTGGTCTGAGGGCCACATTTGGCCCCCGGGCCATAGTTTGGACACCCCTGATCTAACTAATTCTTAGCTTTCACAAACCTTTGGCGCATACTCTAATGATTTTTGGACATGTGCACAGCCTACGAACTGCTGAGACTTGACTAGGTGGCAAGGGGATGTCTTGCTCAAGGACACATAAACAGTATATACTCGGTTAGAACAATCAAACATCAAACAACATTATATCTTGCATCCACCATGTTGAATAATATAAAGGAGAATTTATGTTTTAACAATGGGGCTCACATTTTAAACACGTCTAGAACAACTAACAATGACCTGACAAACTAATGCCAAAATCACATGTCAGATCTTGTTTGTGCAGATCTAAGCTACAGTTGTTAGCAGTTGTTATGCAGAATACGACTGTTCTTTGTGGGGGAAATTATGGTACTTCAAAAGCTGCATCTTTTCTAGGCCTATGGCTAGAAAACTCCATTCCCCTCCCTGACCTTTCATTCAAACCTGCCCTGTGTTTGTGAGTGGTTTTGAGCATGGACCTTGGATGTAAGATGTAGCACTTTTAAAAGCAAAATGTCTGCTGAAATAAGGTCAGTGTTCTTTATCTGAACCAGGTATTGCTCACTCAGACACTTGTTTCTTTTGATAAGCTTGTGTTTGGGCTGTGTTTGTTTGGTTTCATAAGCCTATATATAATGTTAGTACATAAGCACCATTTATATAACCTAAAACACAGGAAACAAAGGACTATTCTGCTACATTATACAACATTGCACCAACAGAAAAAACACAGCATCAATGAAAATACATTTTAGCTGTAAAACAATGCAAAATTCTGTAGATAAAGTGTTAAATAGATTCAATATTTGTAGAAAATAGCAGCCAGATGGCACATGAAACGCATAAGATCTCCAATTATAGCTGATTATCTTTTTCCCATTGGGATTATGATGGCATTTGCCTAGTTTAGTCCCTTCTGCTCAGTTCTAGTTGATCTGGTAAAAGGCAGTTTTGGATGGAAACTTGACTTTATTTGTTGGAAAAGTCAAGGCACGACAAACATAATTAGGGAGAAAGTCATTAGATAACTCCTCTCACAGCCAGGCTTTTCTCATAGGACAAAAATAAACATACAGCTATATAACGGGGAAATAACTTGGATTCGATTATTTGATTATTTGAGATGGTTTGAGTTCTTCAAGGTCTGGTGTCAATCTTTATTATTGTTATGTTTTTGTCTTTACCTCAAGCTTCAGTATCTGTCTGTGGAACAAGACTGTTTGGCTAAGTTAATTATATATCGAAGTCAATCAGAAACAGCCTAACATAATAGCAAAAACCTACGCTTAGATCTAATAAGGGTGCACTTAACATAACATTTAGGACTAAACTCAGAACAAAACCGGGACTAGACTAGGACTAAACCAAGCATAGAACCAAGTCTATGTCAGGACTAAAATTAGCTTAAACCAGAACCAAATAGGGCAAGTGTCAGGGCCCATATTACACTATTTCCTACTTTCATCATGTTTCCTCATCAGAAACATACCAGGAGTTATGTTTTGTTTCATTCGCACCTGTTAAACATACAAAATCTGCATATTTAGGCTCTTCTCTGAAACTGAAAACACTTTGTTCCACCTTGTGATGTCATCATGTGGTAATACAGGAAGTGCTCCGCTGTCTTTTTAAACCCCACACACCTTCACTAGAATCATTTGGATGATTTCAGACCTGGATTTGCCAATCTCTACAGAACTAAAGGTAAAAAGGTAGTTGTTAACTTGAAAACTACCACTTCATGACATCACAAGGTGGAACAGAGCATTTTGAGCTTTGGAGTTATAGACGGACTAATAATAAAGGGTTACTCAAACATGTGTGAATGAAACAAAACAAGGAGGTAACAACATTCTAACGTAACCAAAAGCTCACAAGAGTCAATTTTGCACAATGTAGGACCAATGAATCTAAGCTTTTTTAACCCATTTTAGAGTGTTATATTGTAGTCAGAGATGTCTGATACACATAAAAGGTTAATACACGTTAACAGCAAGCTCCTCGATTGTCAATGTGGATTACAGTATGAGAGGAAAGACCATTATTTTTTTCTCCACTGGGAATGAAAGATCTTAAGAACAACTGAACATTCTTTGGACTTCTTTTGAATTTTTCTTGCTTAGCTTCTCACAAAATACTGCAATATGTCTGGCAAACCAATGCTGTCAGTACATTTATAGCTTTTTGGCTTTAGCTTCCTTAAGACAAATCACAACGCATGCACTATAATAACAAAAACAGAATGCACCATTTTAAAACCACATTCTATCCATAGAACAATTAGCATAACCATGAATCTTCACAGACACACTGAGCTGTCTGCTTGGGTTTCCATGCTTTTTGGGGACATTACATTGACTTACATTCATTTCCTACTTACCCAACCTTATCCTCAAAGCAAACTGCCATCAAAAATGCACCTGGAGTTGTATTTTGCATAATCCACACTTGTTTGTGGAATCCTGTTTAGTAAGTCTGTCCCCTCTAAGCAATCAAACAACATGTGAATTTGAATTTCCCAGATTTGTTACGTCATAGGTAGAAGTTTGGGGTTTCCTGCCATCACCACATTTGTTCTAAGCATTTCTATTGTCAAGTTATATTCATTGTGTGCTTCTTTTAGCATATCAGAAAAGACTGCTGAACCTAGTTGTTTGAGGAATCCTGTTTAGTAAGTTTGCTCCTTCTGAACACTCAAACAACATGTGAATTCAAATTTCCCAGATTTGTTACATCATAGGTAAAAGTTTGGGGGTTCCTGCCATCGCCGGATTTGTTCTAAGCATTTTTATCGTCAAATAACATTCATTACACTGCATGTTTCTGTTAGCATATCAGGAAAGACCCCCTAGTTTTCTTCAATAGCTATTCCCTCTGCTGCCAGTAGACGGTGTCCTACCCTAGTTTCCAGTATAGCAAACGGAGAATAGAAAATATTTAAAGTCTAAAAGAAAGAAATAACAAACAAGGTATGTATAACAGCACACATAATGCATAATAGTTGTCCTTTAACCCATATCTGACCATGTTGTTGATCAAATAATGAAGAATTTATGTTTTTGTCCCCATAAGGAAGGTAGGTCCCGGTGTATGTACAGATTTTATTCACCGCAATGTGCTAAATACCTGTACGACTGTGTCCGAAACTGATTCTCTACTGTATGTGGCGAGGCAAGGTTAAGCGCTGTCTTGACACATGTGACAAATCCATTGTTGTAACAGGCCCCTAATGTCTGTATTACTCTTGACAGCACGTGTTTCCATTATTATAGATGTGCTGACAACTTTCCAGCACTCACATGTCCAATCTGCATCTCTGCGTGAAGTCTAACTATACATCTCCACCCATACACACACAAGCGCAGACACTCACACAGAGCTTTGTACCTCTGCTACTGCGCCATATGGAAAATAAGCATGATAGATTCCTCACTATAGACAGAAAGGTAGAGGTGGCTAGTTAGCGCCTCCTTGGTTTAGGAGTAAGAGCGATTGTGATCAGTGTTGTGTACGTGCATGTATCCCCCATAGAAAACACACTGCATACAAAAAGGTTTAAATGGAAGTAAATAATGTAGTGTCAAACTGACTTCTGCTGTAGATTAGTCTTGGGGAAAATGAGAGAGGACCGGGAGAGAAGTTGTGGAGGAAAGTGAGTTGACAATGCGACAGTCTGCATGGTCATCCATTCTGATGGGGGATCTCAAATGATACTGCAGTCAGTTAGAATTGAATAATGGCAAAACTCTAGGTGCTTTATCAGTACAAGCATACAAGAGGTACAAATACATACTGCAGCAGAGATAATGTGAAGCTGGTCAAGAATAGAATATAACAGAATCATTTTGGATAATTTTAAAGGTCCTGTCTTATGCAAAATTGTCTTGCTTTAAGTCATGTTATAATTATAATGTTAGCTCATCAAAAACATACCTGGAATTGTGTTTTGTTTCATTCACACATGTTTAAGTAACCCTTTATTGAGTTGTCTACATCAGGGGAAAAAAAGTTTGTGCACCTGTGGTCTACATCTCCAAAGCTCAAAATGCTCCGTTCCACCTTGTGATGTCATGAAACGGTAGTATACAAGTTAACAGCAACCTTTTATCTTTTGTTAAGTAAAGACTGGCAACTCCAGGGCTGAAATGAAGGGATGAAGGTGTATGGAATTTAAAAATACACTGGATCACTTCCTGTATTACCACATGACATCACAAGGTGGAACAGAGTGTTTTATGTTGTGAGTGTTTCTCAACAACTCAGCCTAAATAGGCAGGATTTATGTGTTAGACATTTTTGAATGAAACAAAACACAACTCCAGGTATGTTTTTTTTTAATGTGGAAACAACATTATAACATAGATCAGAAAATAGCGTAATACAGGCCCTTTAAATGTATTAAAAGCCAATTATGCAATGACATGCCAATGATAATGTAATAACTCTGGTGAGCCAATAACGTAATAATAATTTGACACTCTCTCAGTCCCTTACTGCATTTATACAAGTCCGAATTCTGGTTTATTGCATTTAAACATATCAGCATATACCTACTTAACATATGAAACGTGTACCCTATTTAAAAATATAATGTTTAATCTGCAGTTTTCTTTTGCCAATTCTTCTTGTGCCTTATTGCCTTTCATAATGTAAACGTTCACTAAAGTATTTCTTTCTCCTACAAACATACCTTCCTCTTTTGTACCTGCCTTTACCTGTTTGTTTTATTCACATTCACTTTAGTTCCTCACCTATTCTCCGTATAATAATGTGTCGACAAACAAGTTCAGAATGTACTTTGTTTATTCTTCACAACCACATAATGAGTTAGCGTCTTTTGTTCAACAGCCTTGACTCCAGTCTTACATTTCCATATGCTATTTAAGTACAACAAAGATTCCCCTGTACAATATTGCATAAAGTAAGTGTAAACATGAAGTATTGTTTTGTGGCTGGGTGAGAAAGAAAGATTGATTTTTACAGTGGTAGTCTCAGCTGCATGACTTCCCTGTGCACTTGTAGGTTCTCGCTGGTTTTATTCCTATACAAGCATGGCAGGTCTAAATTGTCCACAGTCCAAAGTATTTACAGTAGTACAGACAATTTGCAGTATATTTTCCATACAATTAGTGGCAGAATATGTTGCAGAAATGAAAACTGTGTAACTGTTGATTGTTTATACTTATGACCAAGTGCAAATTAATATGTTCTTTCGTGACTATCTACCACGCTGATTACGGGTACTTATTATCACAGTTGTCTCTGCTGTGATACTCTAACATAAGGACTCAGTTAAACTAACATATTTTTCATGCAAATACACTGAACGCTATTTTATTGTTGTTACCTTCTCAGAAAACATACCCGGAGTTGTGTTTTGTGTCGTTCACACTTGTTTGAGTGACCCTTTATTATTAGTCTGTCTATATCTCCAAGGCTCAAAATGCTCTGCTCCACCTTGTGATGTCATGACGCAATCGTTTTCGAGTTAACAGCTACCGTTAACCGTTTTTAGTTCAGTAGAGATTGGCAATTCCAGGGGTGAAATTATCCAGCTGATTCTAGTGAAGGTGTATAGAGTTCAACCCTTTAAGGACTGAGCACATTAGAAACCATTATAGCTAGACCTAGCCTTTTATTCTTTTTTTTTAGCCATAAAAATCATTTTAAAGGAGGTATCAGTCTGTACTTTTGCCTTTTTTCCACACATCTACCTTTATTATACATATGCAGCACCTGCGCGCTGATTGGTCATCTTCGAGGGACAACATAAGCACATTATCGTAATAAGAGTAACATATTTAAAGAGCCCCATGCCTCTGCTTTGAGACACCATTTGAATTTACATGATAGTATAATTGGTTGCAGAGTTAAGATGGAAATTCCACAACTGCAAGTCTATTGATGGCGATAGCATCCGACACTATAGGGTTAAAAACACACTAGAGCACTTCCTATATTACCACATGACATCACAAGGTGGAGCAGAGTGTTTTCAGTTTGAGAGAGAGAAGAACTCAGCCTAAATATGCAGGGTTTATGTGTTAAACATGTGCGAATGAAACAAAACACAGCTCGAGGTATGTTTGTGATGAGGAATTATAACGTAGATCAGAAAATAGTGTAATATGGGCCCTTTATGGATAATTAATACAGAATAGACTTTTTGAGCCCTGTTTAGTGCTGACAGACTGGATTTGGTTCAGTTTTAGTCCTAGTTTAAAATAGTTCTAGTCCTTAAATCCTAATTTTTATGTGATGCATGTGACGTTTGAGCGCCCCCTAGAGCTCATATTGGCTGGTTTAAGCTTGAACACCCTGTAATAAAAAGCAAAAACAAGCTAAATATACCTTACATTTCTGTTGCATTTGAGCATGTTAGCTAAGGTGCCTTGTTTTTTTACTCTGTTTTGTGATAGCTGAAGTAACATATGAAGAGACATCCACACAGCTCGTAGTAGTAGTAGCACCACAGTGCACTGCAGAATTGTGCCATACACGACAGAAACACAAGGCTGCGAGTCATCTGCTTCTTTAATACGGCCCTCGTCTGCATGAAGTGCTCTAATTAGCTGTTTTTGACACTGGTGTGACACACAACCCTCCAGGGGAATACAACTCAGCAAGTGCTCCACGGTTCAAGGGGATGTAGAGAGAGGAGAGAGGGAAGCGGCAGGGGAGAGGGAGGTACGTGAGTGAAAGAGAGGTTTAGACAGATAAAGTAATAGTCTGTTACTTATGAAAATCTGTGTGGTGAAGCGCGCACATGCTGGTAGTGCTGCGGCAGTTTGTACAAGCCACTGCCGCTACCACAGAAGAGAGAAGTGGTGGAGGATGTGTGATGTATGGCAGTTTTTTGTCTTTTTTTTATGTCACTTTCTATGTGATAGCTATTCACTGTAAAACTCAGCTAAACGATAAGTGGGGAAGCTAAATTATGAATTCATGAAAAATTATCTAAATATTTGCATCATTACTGGTACTATGTAATATTATCATTACATAATTTCCACAGATGCAACATTGTTTCTGACAAAGTACTTCAACAGAATACTACAAAATACAACTCCAAGGTGCAATAAGCAAATTGAAAAAACAAATAAAAATTTCTCAAGTGTATGTTCTGACTTATCATGTTATATCTTAAGCCAGGGGTGCCCAAACACTTTTCACCGAGGGCCTTATCTTAAAAAATATTCGACACAGAGGGACAGTGGTCAATACATTGGATAATTCAGATGGTGCATTTAACATAGTTTTGACTTCATACTTTAAATAAGGCTTGAAATATTGATATTAGGTCTATATAACAATGCAGTGTGATGTTATTTAAGTTATATTGGTAGAATTACTCAAATTTGCCATAAAAAGTACTGATTTTGATCAATTGGGTCAGTTCAACTGAAGGCCTGAGGGCCAACAGAAATTGGTCTGAGGGCAGCATTTGGCCCCCGGGCCATAGTTTGGACACACCTGTCTTAAGCTAATCTAAATATATCTAAAAAACTATGCAAATGTACAAAGTGCAAGTACTGTCTTTCCTTTAACTGCATTACTATATTTTACAGTGCATGCAAATCTGTTTCCCAGAGTGATTTTTTATGCAGGCATTTTTCCAATAGCGTCCCATTGGCAGATACACAGAGCTTAGTCAACAGCAGCCACACACCACTGCACTCGGTCTGGATTGCAAATATACCCGGCATTAATGCAGGTTTTGTGGATTCTTGCCTCATTTCGAGCGCTTGTATTTGCCGTTTTGGTCTGATAGTGTTACCGTATTGTTTTCAGTTCGACTTTGTGAAGCTCTTGGATGGAAAGGCCCTGCCCAGGTCTTTGACTGACCCCGTGTCGGCCGCCAAAACCCCCAAAGGGCTGCTGCTGAGCGGGCTCCAGGAGACCGGCTTCATCGAGTACATGGACCCCGGGACCTGGCACCTGGCTCTGTACAACGACGGACGCAACCTAGAGCAAGTTCTACTGCACAGCACGCCAATAGGTAAGGCTGATGACAAGTAAGAAATTATCAGTATATTCTGTTATAGGATTGTCAGAAATATTGATACCCAGATACGTATTGAAACAAAATGCAGATTTGAGCAGATGTCAAAAACTCACATATAGTAAATAGGGCAAAGTTGGACCTTTCTTGAATATTTTTGTTTGATATTTTTTCTCAATAACCAAGCTTCTCTCCATGGGTTTCAGAATGATTGCAATTAGGGCCGTTGCCATAGCAATTAACAATTTTAAACAATATAGTAGTGTGGAGTCCAAAAAAATTTGCCTTTAACAGGAAGATATAACCCATGAATTGGCCCTCATGATAACATTAAAGAAACTACAATGTTTTGTGTATAAGTTACAAGTTACTATGTAGAAGATCAGAAACATTTCATTTTGTTGTTGTTGTTTTTTACCTCTCCCAATATAAAGGCACAAATTCTTTAGCTAATCTATCCATTGTACGTGTTGAAGTATGGGTCAGATATCGACAAATGCAATTAATTCTACAACTCCATTCTGTTAAAGTTTTTATTTTCATCCAAGCTTAGAACCTCTTGAGCAACAACATCCCCAAATGTATTCCACCCACAGTAAACACCACAATAAGAGACAGTCATAGACCAATCGCGTCAGGAGCCGTTCGGATTTGCATGATATTTCCAATTGTTAAAACGAGTAAAACTGATTTATATGTTCCATTATTTTCTGAAAGAACTGAAAGAGAACTGAGTGAATGTAAAACAGTTTTACTCCCCTGTGCTGTCCCGTATTGTACTGACACTTTGCCTTATCTGAAAGAAATCAACTTGACACTGAAATATTGACATCACGGCTTTCCATGGGGACATAGTGTGAATTTCCATGCATGTCTTTATGCCTGTATGTGCCTGGTAAGTCCGCACTGATATCGCTCTGTATTTTTTTTTTATATCAGTGTGGTCAGTGCTCCCTCTGTCACACCTCGACTCAGACTAAGAAGCTCATTGGTCGCTCGTCGTTTTGAACAAAATAACATTTTTCTCACCTCAGATTAACAGTTTAGACCAGAGGCGTCAAACTGTAATTCACAGGGGGACAAAATTAAAAGCTGAGACAAATTCACGGGACAAACTCAATATTGAAAAATTGACTGCACCTGATATGTAATATTTAACATTTTCACCTGGAAGCAAACTTTAATTTTGTTTAAACACAAAATCTGGAACAACTCAAGCTTGATATTACAAACATGAGAAATTAAATTAGAAAAAAAGACACATTAGTAGTGTTCATTTCTTATTTAAATAAATAAAATAAATTATGTCTCTCTCTGTAGTTATTCATTTGGCCGAGGTGACCAGTAGCTTCGTTGCTAATAACAGAAAAGGAGGGACGTTTACTGGTCTCAACTGTGTACCGGCGTACTAGCAAAGCATTCTGGGATTTGTAGTATTAGTGGTGCATGCGCTATATACCAGCGGGCCAGCTTTAATGCACATTTGATATGATCTCACAAGCCAAATATAATTGCACTGCGGGCCAGATTTGGCCCCCGGGCTTGAGTTTGACATATTTGGTTTAGACTGACATCTTCATAAAGTATTGGAGAAAGTGTGTATTCTGGATCCCAGGTGATGTCTTTCTTGTTTTTGATAGCAAAAAAATATCCACGCCCTATTATCTAATTGCTTAAATATACGCAAACTAGCTAAGCATTACTATTTTAGAGTTCAAGCATGATTATTTTATGCTATCCTCTATATGGTCGGTTGGACATTGAGCTAACTTTATTGCGTTGGTCCTCCAGTGCAGCAAAGCCTTGACAGCTCCCCAAGTCTGACTCACTCCTCACTTTCCTTATGCCTTTTCACACATGTCCCCCGGAGACTGCTTTTGGATTTGTTTGACCATTGTATTTTTATTTGGGTAAAATTTATGGAGGTTGTCTTCTATATCTGTGCCCATGCATGTCAGGAGAAAGTCTGGGTGCTCACACTTTAGGACACTGCCATTGTGCTGTGTATGTGGGCATAAATAGCACCATTTTTATTTGCAAAAATTTTTGAATTTCTTTAGCGTTTAGCATTCTGTGGAGGAGGGTTGTCAAAACATCGATACCCAGATACGAATCGATATTAAAACTGTCTGAGTTCTTCCCTCAAATTGAAAACACTCTGTTCCACCTTGTGATGTCATGTGGTAATACAGGAAGTGCTCCACTGTGTTTTTAAATGCCATACACCATTTGGATAACTTCAGTCCTGGAATTGCCAATCTCTACTGAACAAAAGGTAAAATGAAGCTGTTAACTTGAAAACTGCCACTTCATGACATCACAAGATGGAACAGAGCATTTAGAGATGTAGATATACTAATAATACTGTAAAGTATTACTCAAACATGTGTGACTGAAACAAAACACAACTCCAAGTATGTTTTTGAGGAGACAACAACATTATAAAATGGCTTAAAGCTCACAAGAACCCATTTTGTCTAATATAGGACCTTGAAACGTAAT
Organism: Periophthalmus modestus; assembly: GCA_019594935.1. Lineage (NCBI taxonomy): Eukaryota > Metazoa > Chordata > Actinopteri > Gobiiformes > Gobiidae > Periophthalmus > Periophthalmus modestus. The sequence goes on from JAIEZT010001368.1 coordinate 24,054,279, forward strand.
TATTCCTTTACAGTTATGTATATATTTGATATGTTTCTACTGTTCAGTCATTCAGTCTGTTCATTCAACCAAGCTTTTAATTACAGATTAATATATGGATTTTACTTTTGAAGGGCATCTCATGTAAAGCCTCTGCCAAATTAAAACGACAAAAAAAGATTATATGAGAAAGATTTAATTGTTGTTTAATTGATGTTTTAATCACTATTATTACTATTACTATGGTTATATTTTGGTTACACACATTCATACGCCAGGGTACACAGGCACTGGGGACAAGGTGAGTTAAGTGCTCCATCAGTGAAGTTTATGTGACCTTCAGATCAGTGGACAAAACACACTATACATAAAAGTTTACGTTACATTGACCTAAAATCCCTCTCTGGAATTTGCATTTTTGCTTCAAATCTTGAAACAATGCATCGAGTCCTTCTCAAATAAATACATAAATAAACTACAATAGACAAAAATAAATGTCCAAACAGCTAAAAGCACCAGTAGTACTATGCGACAATGGCCATACAGTACATTTTGTGTCAGACTTTCCCCTGTGTATTTTTCCTACCTTTATGCTCCTGTCTGTCTCTATCTCCCCCCAGCACACGCGTGTCCCTTTGCAACCCTAACGTCAAAATGCAGAAAACATCATGACGGGAGCCAGCGGTGCTTTGAAACTCATTGACATTTGAGGGGAACTTTTCCTATTATGCCAGTGAGCTTGGCCTGGCAGCAGACAACTGGTGGAGAAGGGGAGGACAGCTCCTGTAGTAATGACAGGCCTGGCTAACTGCAGCTCATTGCTATGACACACACGGATGGCAATGTAAATGGAAGGATGTGAATAATGCACAAGGCTGGATATAGACAAGTGGGTAATTACCAGGGCACTCGCTCCACTCCCACTTTGTCCAGTTGGCTTTGGCAGAACACACTGTTGAAATAACAGGGAACGCTCCGAAACATAATTGTAGGTACATACATAATAAACTACAAAGAGGCTTAATGTTGTGAAGATAAGGACATGTTTGTGGATTGGGGATAATCATATGTCTTACAGTTAAGCCTGCCATGATAAATACTATACCGGCTTAAATGTTAGACGGAACACTACTTTTTTAGGTCAATATGCATAGTGCGTACTTTTTCTTTATACTACCTGCACGTGTTTGGTTACTTTTCTGTACTACAATGAGATTTGAGCTGTAGGAGGCTGAATTGTGAACCTCATTACATATACTCAATTCAATTCAACTTTATTTCGGACTCATGGTCCATTTTTAAAAACAGACAGAGACAGTGACAATACAAACACTAAACATCTAAGTTTTAAAAAGACCGCCATACCAGTGTCATCCTGGACTGATAGCGAATTACACTGAATCATATGCTTGTGAGTGACCTTTTTATTTCATTTTGTGACTTATTCAGTCTGCAAATAAAACTGTACATTAAAGTTCTTAGTACAGCTTGCAAAGTGTTCAGTCGTGCAGTGACAAACATCTCAGTCACACTAGTCCATCGTGGCCCCCTCAGGAGCACCCGTAAACCATCATTATAATCCACCTGTAACCTCTGGAGAATGGCTTTTTTGTAATGAGTTCAGAGGTGGGCAGTGTATAGTGTTGAACAAAATGATTTAAATAAGATCAACTTCACATCATCATATCATGAACCAAACTTAAACAAAAGCGTATTAGCTTGAGCAACAACATCCCGCATTGTCTATAAATATCATCCTCATCCGCCATGTCGACAGTGATGATACGCCCAGGATATTTAATTTTAGCTGTAACCTTCAACACATTAGACATACATACAAACTGTTACATAAGTATTGCATTCAGCTGTTTATATTTTCCAGCTCATATATATTTTTTTTATAATACTGTACATTTAGAATAGTTTTTGCAGAGTAATTCTGCTTTATGGTTAGGTTTCAGTATTATTTCTATATAATAATATTTATATGTTTACTTCAGCAATATATCGCACTTCAAATCGTGTTTTGGTGACAGGCCTACTTACGGTGGAGAGTATGTGTCATAGTATATTTTAAGTTTTACGATAGGTTTTCTTCAAATAGTCAAATAAATATTGCAAGTGACAGCCTTTTAACTGTAGCACGTTGGGCACTCATTAGCTAACTTCCGACACAAATTAAAAGTGCTAAAATTCCATATCTAATGGTCTTCAGAGGAGTTTAATTGTGGCACACATGAAAAGTCATAGCAATGAGTCTGATTCTGAACTCTGACAATATGACAATTGTCGCTCCCCGCTCGCTCCTGTCGAGAGCGGCAAAATATATTGCAATCAAATTGAAATCGCAGTTTGAGTTGATGCAATTATCAAATCACAAAGGCTGTAATTAGACAATGGAAAGCTCTCTAGAAAGAACAAAAAAAATGTCTTTTTGCATAAAAATGTTATCAACACGTTCTGAGTTGGATGGGGTTCCTGTGTCAGATTATCAAGTCATATTTCAGTCTTCTCTCAGATGTTAATTCTCCTGGAGTTGTTTGCAATGGGCGCTCTGAACAGAACACCGTTTTTAAACATATTTTGCATATATCGCAATTTATCCTACGACGGAATTAATATGCAAAATGGGGCGTTTTCAATAAAATGCCCAAAAATAGAGGCAGAGCAAACAGAGTTGTTGTTTTTTTTTTGTTGCACAGGACAAAGCATTAAGCATTGTCCTGTGCATCTGATAGTGGTTTAGCTTTAACTTTCTGAGACCTGGCGTCCTCATATGTGGACAACACATTTTGGGTTGTCTGAGCCACAATACAAATTTTTAGAAGAAGAAGAACTGCATACAAGAACAGCAACAATTGCAATTTAGAATATTTATATTTATTTACTTATTTATTTTTGTAAAGGCTTAAGTCACCTCTGAGCACCACATTTCAGGTACAATTGTTTTTACACTCAGGACAAATGTTGCTGTGTTCAGGCACTTAATAAATAGTTTTTGCAAATCATTATTCAAATGTTCTATCAAAATTATTAAAACGTAGAACGAATGTCCTCATATGTGGACATCATTTTTCTCAGAAACTACATCATGTAAAAAGATTCTTTGTTTTTAAACTCACTGGGTCCCAATCAGCCCAAATAACAAAGATACATTAATAAAACATTCCCTCCAAAAGCTCGGGTCTCAGGAGGTTAAAATGCCCCACAAGGACAGATAAGATAAGGGGCTTTCATGTGACTGTCCCATGTCCTAAAGCGGAGACTTGGGGGGCTTGCAGGACTTGTATTGCTTTGACGATGGAAGACCCCTGCCTGATATGACGTTTTGACAGTGCTCCACATCGGTCTCTGGTCTTTTCTCCTGCACATATCAAACTTCAACAACAACATTAGAAGCCTATGTTTTGTGTGAATAAACAGCATCGCAGTGAAAAACAGCAGAGCGGATGTCTCACTCCTCTCCACAATGACTGACAGCATGTGGCACGCAAATACCTCTTCATCTCAATCTTCGCAAATATTTGTTGACACGGCTGCCGTCTGTAAGAACTGGAATTCACCAAAACCTATTTTGAGTCACTTTTTTTTAGCCCATGTGGATAAAAGACCTGACTTTCTCCTGCATTCTTCTCTATAATTGAAACAAATACAGCGACAGCAGATGCGGCCACAATATCGCTGTGATTTTTCAAAATAATTAATCAAGAGGTTTGGCCTGAAAGGGAAAATAATATTAACAGATTAATGTCAGGGTTCATTTGGTTGTCCATTTACACATGTAACCAGGGATACAAGCACACACTCGCTATTGTTCAGGAATCAAAGTGCGTTTTAATAAGAGAAACTCAATTCTGCAGTTTATGGAAAAACAAGGAGGAATGAACTTGTCCGCTGTCAGGAAATGGAGCTTAATGTAACTGAGTATCACAATAATATCCTTTAAAAAATTGCAAATAGAGTAAAACGATAGCCACAAAAGTCACACAGTGCACTGCATTATGTAACTTCATTCAGTCTGGCACTGTCTCCATAGAGATGTTAGTGCTTTGTCTGGAATTAGATTAAATGTACAGGTCAAATCTATGGAGTGTGGAGGTGACCCAGCTCGCAGAAAGAATGCAAGTATTTTTGTTGGCTATAAAAATACCTGGAATAATAATGAATAAACGCAGGATAGATCTTAATGTCATAGTGTGAGACATTCCAGGCATAGCTATAACATCTCTTGGTGCCTGAAAAGTTACCTAATGCACTATTAAATAGGATAAAAATCAAATTCATGACAAAGAAGTTTCAGTTGCCCAATAACTGGAAGTTTTGCAGTTCATTTCGAACAAAAGTCCCTGTGCCAGCGTTTAAGGGAATGACACTTTACCCATAATACTATATACTATACTATACCGTCTAAAATGATGGACAGGAAGGGCATCTGACACGTCATGCAATAGATTCACCAAGGAGATCACGGATGATAGTAACCGAAATGTTAGTAAGAGTAGTTTAAGATGCATTCACACTTGGTTTTGTCCTATTAGTCCAGCCAGTCCTGGTTTTAGTTCTGGTTTTATGCGTTATATAAATGCTCCCTCACATTATTGTAGTAATAACTTTAACTTTATATCGTTTAGAACTACATAGTTGCGGATTATGTGTCCTCCTTTTACCTCTGTGGTAGAAATCAAGCTGCTTTTGACCAAACTGTAAAAAATAGGTCAGCAGGAGCCTGGAGGGTAGAGCTCCAATCACCCAGTAACCAGCGCACACTCTTCTGTCCTTGGGCAAAACAATTCTGCTTCTCTTCACCTCTCACCCCTCTCCTCCAGAATGAGCCTGAGTGACTGGTAGCGGTTGGACAAGTTGGACCAGGCAGGCTTTAGGCACAGTACAGCTGCCATATCTCCTTCAATCTGCCCCACGGCGATTCTGGCTACAGATGTTACCGCCACAATGGACCATGTTATCGTGTGTTTTATTAGCTTGTATACATATATAAAATGAGGACTTAGTATTTGAACGTAGTTATTCCATCGTGGTTATCCTTTAAACCAAAGTATCAAGCCAGTATTTTTATTATATGTGTCGATTGTGGCTGTTATTTATGTATTTACAGTATTTTTATGTTTATTTAAGTATTTATTTTTGTATTTTATGTTGCTTTTCTATATGAGATACAAGATTCATAACCAAAATTGGCAAATGAAACTCCAAAAATGTACTTTTTGCTAGTTGGCATGTGTAATGTTAAGCCTTGTATATGTACTTTACTATAAAAAGTTTGCCCGAGCAGAGGAGCTGTGTTGTGTTTGAGGCGTTGGGGGCACAAATAATGAGCTTTATGATGAAAGCAGACAGCCACAGTGTCACAAACGCTCTGAGTAATCCTCATATTGAAACTTTCCCGGAGAAAAAAGAGGAGCTGCAGATCCGAAGCCGAGGCTCGTGTCTCCGGTCAGCTGCTAACTGTCCCACATCAGTCACATGGTATTAGTTTTCAGTCTGATCTCTGCACAAAACACCCTCAGCTGATCACAGGGCCCAGAGGGGGACAAAATATATGTGGAACTGCACTGCGTGGGGTACAAACATGAAGCTTGTGTTGCACTGTTGGTTTTCAGAGAACGCTCTAATGTTGGATTAAGATTTGGTGGTTGTTGTTTCTAGATTTTGTGATTTAAAAAATGCGTAAAGTTAGTAATACAACGCTGCAGTTTCCCCTTTGCAGGACTAATTAATCATGCACTGTGGTGAGGGGTCCGCTTGTCTCCATGGAGATGTTGCTTGGCATTTTTCACAGTATGGCATTAAGTCTTTCTGTCTTGCTTTTATTCATTTACAGATGTGTTTTATTGCTCTGAAATACCTTGAAAATGTTAGTGCGAGGAGGCATGCCTATCCACAGACCTGATCTGTAACTTGGCCTGGTGCTGTCACTTGCTTGTGTCCACGGAGAGAGATAAGTGTAATGATACTCTACACAGCATTCCAGGCGGACTGCCCACAAAGTTACATAGTGCACTTTTTATACTTCTCTGGCTATAATTTCACTTAAATTGGAAAATGATTAACTGGCTCTACATTGCAGTGAGTTTGCATTAGTGAAAGCAATCTCCAGACTTTCTGATCTACATCCAACTCATCACAGCAAACAACAAGGGAAAAAACAAAACTAAAATAAATCAGTGGAATATGAAATTTCTCCTGAATTCTTACTGTGAATTGCTGTGACCATATTTATGAAAAGAAACATAGAATGACAATATCAGTAATCATTTTAAATAATGTTTCATAATATAGTTTAAAGGCCCTGTACCTGATGTTTACCATCTTGAAAAAACTGAAAGAAGAACTACCGGTAGTCTATTTTAAAGGTTTGCAGTAGTCCAAAGTTATTCCTCACTTATTTTATGCATTCCAAACATCCTAGTGAGTTATAATCACTTTCCACAGCTCTCAGAGATCAGTGCAGAGTTTTGCCATGACAGCGAAGCGAACAACAACTAGCATGCTAACTGCACACTTCCAAATGATCTGACAATAAAACAGTTTATAATTAGATGCAAAAAGCCCTCAGAGGACATGTTTTGACCTCGAGAGCTGCTTGGGCAAGACACATTTTGCTCAAACACATGAGGAAAACTCAGGCACAGAGCCCTAAAATGCCTCTTTGAACCAGTTTAATAAGCATCTGATTGTATTGCTGTGGACTTTACTCCACATTTGTCTAACTTGGGACAGGCACAGTTATAGCGACTAAATCCAAGCGACTGAGAAACAATTGCCATTTAACTACACTGGCTCAACAACCATTTTCTATTATGCAATGGTGGTTCTGTTTATTAATGCTCTTCTGAATTTGGCTTGTGTTATATCACAAACCAAAACAACCCAGACTTTCATTGGTATTGATGAACAGATACAGCAAACATATTGAGACCATCTGTCGATTCTGAAATAGACCTTTTACGCCCCTCCCTCTGCGAAACTCCGGCTTCTTTTTTTTTTTTTTACCCAAAGCAGATTGGACGACTGCAGTGTTATTGCCATTTACATGTGACCTACAAACGGCCTAACTTAATCATTTCTGTCATGTTGCTAGCTCCTCTTAGCACCATCTCTTTTAATTCAGCCCGGAGCCTAGGCACAGAGCGCTAGCTTCCTGCCGGGCGATTAATTGCACATAATTACTATACTTCATGTGCGTCACACGTATCCTCCATAATTGTGTCTTTTTTACATGATTGGCACCATGCTATTGAAGAGGAGAAGAAAGAATTTACCCTATATTAATATAACTTTTAGCAAATTAACAAGGAACAAAAAGCAGAAAAAAGCGATTAACTAAAGGTTGTTCCCACTTTAGCTGAGTAGCCATTTTAATTTTTTCATAAGCATCATAAAGCATGCTGGGAACTTTACAGGCTCATAAAGTACAATTGCAATGCTTATTTGACCAATCACACCGCTCGGTTGGAAGCCCCCATTTTATAATGGCATTAACTGCAATAACTTATGGCTTGAGTGATTCCTAACGGGGACAGGGTGGAGGAAGAATGTCTTGGAGGGTGAAGCAGACACACATACAGACACACACAGACACATTCACACACACACATCTACACACACACACCAAGCACAATTCAGTGTAACAAATAAAGGCCCGACCCCTCATACATTACCTGTTAATTGCCTGGAGATTTTATAGTAAAGACATTGAGCTGACACATTGGCGGATTATATCATGGTTACTGCCAGGTCCTCTCCCACGCTGCCTCTGGAGGTCTTAAGATGGATACTTTTTATGTTTCTTTTAAAGGACCATCATGACCTTGCAGACAAGAGGATGTGTTATTTTCTAGTGCTAAGTGATAAAGGCGTTATTGTGGTCAAAAATACTGCTGTCGAAATACATACCATATGGAGTATTTGTGTGTGGTGTGCTCTTCCTAAAATGAGTGCTATGGAAAGGGTTACAGAAGAAAAGCCTAATTTACGAAACAGATTATGACTACTACTACTACCAATACTGCTGCTACTACTGCTGCTCTCGGTCAGTTGAATGCATTGAGTACTGCACCTTGTATGAGTTTTTGTGTTTAGAAGTAGTCTATTTTCCTTGTGCCCCTGATGTCCAAGACACATTTCTCTATTTTGAGACAGTGAAAGGCTTATCATATCTTATGTAACTACTTCTGAACCATGCTGGTATAATTGGACAGAGTTACAAAGGAGGAATCTAGGAGACAGATTATTCATAACTACTACTTATAATACCACTACTACCATTACTACTATGCCATCCCTGAATAAACGGGCATGACTGAAAAAGGAAGGGAACAGCTTATTTGTTACTACTACTATTGCTACTACTGCTGCTGCTGCTGCTACTACTACTACTACTACTACTACTACTACTATCACTCCACTACTACTACTACTACTACTACTACTGCTACTATTACTACTACTATTACCACTACCACCAAACCATGCCAGCATAAAAGGGCCAAAGGAATGCTCAAGGATAAGGAGATTATTTGTGACTTTTACTACAGCCACTACTATTACCATTACTACTACTACTACCAACACTACTTCTTGCATTACTGTTACAGCTTCTGTATAGCTGCTGCTGCTACCTCTACTGCCACCACCAATAATTGAGCCTGCACTTACCGAGTAGTTTAGTGATTATACTCTTCTGGTCAAGTACCCAATGACATATTTGGTGACATTGTAGTGTCAGAAGCAGTTTTCACATTGGTTGATAGTGCCTGAGTACAGAAAGTGCTTATTTACTGAAGAGAGGTTCATCATGACCTTGCAGATTTGTTCATTATGTTGTAGTTATGTATAATTTAGAAAACGCTTGTCTAGTAATAGTATTGTAGTTATGTTGACAGGTTCCAGATCAGTAGTTTTAGCACTATATCGAGCCCATATCGAGCTCATAGACCAGATATATCAAACTCAGGCCCGGGGGCCAAATCTGGCCCATGGTGTAATTATATTTGGCTCATGAGATCATAACAAATGTGCATTAAAGCTGGCCCACTGGTATATAGCGCATGCACCACTAATACTACAAATCCCAGAATGCTTTGCTAGTACGCCGGTACACAGTTGAGACCAGTAAGCATCCCTCCTTTTATGTTGACACTCATTAGTAACCAAGCTACTGATCACCTCAGCCGAATTAATTACTACAGAGAGAGACATAATTTATTTTGTTTATTTAAATAAGAAATGAACACTACTAATGTGTCTACTTTTTTTTTTTCTAATTTAACTTTTCATATTTGTAAAACCAAGCTTGAGTTGTTCTGGATTTTGTGTTTAATTAAAATTAAAGTTTGTTTCCAGATGAAAAAGTTAAATATTACATTATAAGGTGCAGTCAATTTTTTCAATAAAGTTTGGCCCGTGAATTTGTCTCAGTTTTTAATTTTGGCCCCTTGTGAATTTGAGCCTGACACCCCGCCACACCATACACTGTATAAAGAAGTGGACTAAGGGAGTGTGACATCACCCGTAGCGCTCGGCTCCAGTCAAATGAAGATTATTGAGGCTATCAGTGAATTTGGAGGGATGAGTATGGAGAGCTCCGTATTTGGAATCCCAACCATGAGTATCATAGCAACCAAAGAGCCAATCCGGGGGTAGGCCGTTGAAGGTAATGCCCCTTTCCGCCCACACGGCTGGTTTAGCAGGGAGCAGGTGCTTAGAAGGTGCCTGATTTGTCTGTTATAAATGTTCATTTCTTGATTTAGTAAAATAGTGAAATAAAAATGCCAAGGTCATGCAGAGCAGGTGAATACGAACACTTTAAGACCAAAATGACGAGCCTGACAGCAGCAGTTATGGAGAGAAGGGCGACAGTTTTTCAATAGAAAGTGAGTCGATGGAGCTGGAACCGCGCCCATGCTCCCTTCCTAATGGGAACACGGCAGCTAGCGGGTTAGCTATATCCATTTATGTATGTATATATAGTATCTATGAGCACTCTTTCAGGAGTACCTAGCTGAGGGATGATCCTACTGTGCATGTTTTGGGTTAGTTGTGGGAAGAAGCCAAATAAAATTCACCCAGACACAGGGAGAAGATGCAACCTCACTGGGTACCTTCTTGCTGTGAGACAAAGTGCTTCTGCTGTCTTAGCAAGGTATTTGGTGCCAGACGTTATTACCACATTTATTTTGCGCCTGTACATTGGATGCTAGTCTCCTACAAAAGAAAGAACCACCATGATCTTGCATATTTGTTCAGTGTATACGCCATGTGCCAAAACCAATCTCCCACTTTTCCCCCTTATTTAAAAGTGTCATCCTGCCTGTGCCCCGTAGACGCAGGCTTGCGAGTTCTCCAGGTTTGCGTGGGAGCTAGCTTATTGCCACTCCTCCTCTCCGTCAGAACGTCGACAGGTGACGGCGGTGAAAATGACTTTGGTTAGTGCTGCTGATGCGCTAGCTGGTGGGCTAGTGGCAGGGCCTGTCTCATTAGCATGTGTGACACGCTCCTGTTGGCTATAGTAGCACATAGCATCTCCTCTCCCCCTGCATTTGAGTGTGTTTGTGAATGTGCTTGGTGTCGCTGAAGGATTTGTCATGTGCGGTCCCAAAGCGGAGGGAGCCGGGGGACAGCGGTGGTCTTGTACGGGCCTGATCCGTGTTTTGGAGGAGCAGAGAGATGGAAACAGGGTCAAATAAAGGATGGCATCTCTGACATGGGTTTTAATTACTCCATCCACCTTTGATGGAGCACTTTTGAAGGCTGGCACAAGGCAACCTTCGCCGGAGTGCAAACTTGTACTTTTGCCAATGCCCCTTGCGAGTGGATAAAAGTCACTGTACACAGAAGGCTGGAATCACATAAGGTCATTACAAGCCAGATTGTTGAGTTGAAAACTGTTACTTCAATTGTGTACGGATAAAAATAGGGCATGAGGAAGTGGTTTACAAGTTTGCTGACCCTTGCATAGAGCTTGTCATCAGTAGGCCTCTCAATAGAACAGTATATTTTGGGGGTCAGTATTTATCATGTGTACATTTTCTTGGCATTACTGGCAGATTTTGGGTTGTTTTTTCGCTAAATGAGAAGATCTGAGCCGTAGAAGATAGAATTAATAACTTCTGAAACTCATTATAGATACAAACAAAGTATGAAAGTACTTGTGTTATTTATTCATTGCAGGTCATGATTGTTTAAAACTATTGTACATTTAGAACAGTTTTTGTGGTTTAAATCTGCTTTTGGGTTTGTTTTGTCAGGGGCATAAATGAGTTTCAATATTATTGGTTATCATCTGTATTTACTTCGGCGATATATCACACTTATAAATGTGTTATCGTGACAGGTTTAGTCATCAGCCTGATGATCAAAGTGGTTCCCAAGATTTTTTTGTCTCGAGTATCTCCTAAGTGTTTTCTCTGGCTCTGACTACCCCTGTATCCGAGTTTCCTTAGCAATTTTACATTTATTTACCAGTACAGTGACAATTATAACTGTTGCATTTCCTCGTTTTAATACAATTTATGCTAAAATTATCCTACAAAAACATTCTAAAGGATGTAAAATGTTTTAAATCTGAAATAATTCAAAGAGCCCCTGATACGTAAGGTTGGAAAACACTGATCTAACCCACCTCCTGTGCAGAGAGCGAGTAAATCCAAGGCCCCTCGCTAAAATGTAATGCAATGTATGACTATAATTTATTTTTAAAACACACTATAATTTGTCAAAACAACTTCACATGCATCGTTTTGAAGCTCACAATCGATGTAGCAGAAGTGTCATTGGATTATTAAATAAATGGTTCACTCTCTGCCATAATGCGATTAGACGCTGGCCCCTGCTGTCAATATCATTAGTTAGCACGGCTGCTTCTCAGTGTGGAGCGCTGTCAATTATCACTGCTATTTTTCTCACTTGTTTCAGTTTTAAATTTAGATGAAGTGGAAACTAAAGTTTTTTTAGATGGAAAGAATGGATGCATGTGAATAGTTACTTATTACTGTGTCTGTGTGTGTGCGTGTGTGTGTTACCTTTAGCCATTATCCAGCCGTTCCCCAAACACACACACACACACACACACATATTTTCTTACTGTCTATAGATCCTTCCCGAATCTCATCTGGAGTGGAGCAAAGCCCTATGTCCTCTAAAAGCTCTTTATCTCCCCTCTGTGCTGTGTACGCTCTCATACACGATCTGACATGACGGACATATCAATGGCAGACACGGAGCACTGGAAAAGGCTGCAGGATCATAGAATCCCAGTGGAATCACATGATCAAACGCACCACGACACAGGAACGTATGGCGCGATAACATCCAGAGAGCACTCAACAGACATCTGAAATAAATCAACTACATTTGTGACAATCGTGTCAATTTTAAAGGCAAATTTAAAGGGCCTATATTACGCTGTTTTCTGATCTATGTTGTAATGTTGTTTCCTCATCACAAACACACCTGGAGTTGTGTTTTGTTTCATTCACATGTTTAACACACAAACCCTGCATATTTAGGCTGAGTTCTTCTCTCAAACAGAAAACACTCTGTTCCGCCCTGTGATGTCATATGGTAATACAGGAAGTGCTCTGCTGTGTTTTTAAACTCCATACATCTTCACTAGAATCATTTGGATAATTTCAGACCTGGGGTTCACAATCTCTACTGAACTTAAGGTAAAAGGTAGCGGTTAACTTAAAAACTACAACTACATGACATCACAAGGTGGAACAGAGCATTTTGAGCCTGAGAGATGTAGACGAACTAATAATAAAGTTACTCGAACATGTGTGAATGAAACAAAACACAACTCCAGGTTGTTTTCAATGAGGTAACAACATTATAACATGGCTTAAACCTCACAGGAGTCTATGGTGCGTAAAATAGCCCCAATATGTAACTTTTTAGAAACAAAATGGACTAAAATAAAGCATGCTTTTTTAGTTTTGGTTGTTTTTATTGGAAAAACATGTGTCCTTACTGTGAACGGGCTTGCATCTCCACAGACCTGACTGTTATTTGGCCATTTATGGATTGTTTATGTCACAATAATTTGACTTAATAGCTCAGTTGGGGTGTTGATCAAAAGGTTGGCGGTTCGAATCCCGCTCTCGACATAAACATCATTGGTTGAGTTGCCAGATCCACTGACTCACAGGTTGGCGGTGCGATTCCAGCTCCCACAGATGAAGGTTCTCATGTGTTTTTTTGTCCTTGGGCAAGACACTTAACCCCCCTGGCCCTAGTGTCTATGTACTCTGTTGTATGAAAGTGGTTTGAGTAGCTTGAAGGTAAAAATTCACCGTTTACCCTTGATTCTGTATGCTATCATGTTTGAAGAGATCATTTGTGAGTTAAATGGTACTCAGAAAATATATAAAATGAGCTGTGGCTTGTATTTACCGCTGGCAGAGATCTGTTTTCAAGTTTGTCTTCGTGGTATAAAATATAAAGTCATACCTCCTTCTTCTCCGCCTTTGTTTTAATGACACTCATAATACTGATAATACCAGTAGCTTAAAATAACAAGAAGTACAAACATGTTATTGAATATGAAAAAAAATAAGAGGGATGAGTCGTCTTTTTCTCTGAGAATCTGAGCCTTTTTCAACAGAAGCACAGAATTAGTCACAAGTTTAATTGTCTTGTATCACGCTGGTATTTTTAGCACTAGTCTAGATAATGCTTCAGTTGTTAATACAGTTTATATGTGAGGACATTTTGAGGGACTTGTTATTATAACCCACTGGTAGATAATGATTGACATGTCTCTATAAGTTTGTCCCCGGTGGTCATGGATGCAGACTGTAAAGATATACTATGTAAGTTTTCCAGTGAAGGTTGCACATTTTGAAGTGCATATGCAATTTAAGATTTTTTACATGAATGAAGTATTTTTTCCCACCGATTTAAGAGAAAGCTGAAGTGTTCTGAACTGTGGAGGGTATGCACGCTGCTTGTCTCCAAGGTGATGTTACGCAGTAAAGCATTACATGTATCTATATCCATGGATACAACACATGCCGAGTAAATGTCCGGATCTGTGGAGAGGCGCTCTGTTTGTGATAAGAATGCATATTTAAGTTAAATAAAACACCCAAATGAATATATCCAGACATTATTAACATACTGTGGAATACTCAAGTGACTCAAATCCAAGATAGCGCCACGTACGGTCGTCCTGGTGATTTGGTGTGCTATGTGTTGGTTGTTTTTGTGTGTATATCGTGTGTCAGCGTGCTCTTACGCCAGAACATGTTGGTTTCATGAACACTGAACACTTAATCTGTACCAACTGTCACTTTAGAACAGAGGTGTCAAACTCATTTTCACAGACATCAACAAAATGTTTGCTCTCAAAGGGCCAGATGTGACTGTCAGATAAATGTAACTAAATGTAACCAAATGTAATGTAAAATAAATGCAACTACTTTTTAATCATGTTAATTAACCATTTCTATATTCATGACTTATTCAAGTTATAAATATTGCATATGGATTTGCACAGATATGAAAAAAAAATATCTGTGTAACTGCATCTCCTGAAAAACTGATGTTTTAAGACAGTAATACGTTTTAATTTACTTTGTCGCAGGCCATATAGAATGACATGGCAGGCCATATTTGGCCCACGGGCCTTGAGTTTGACACATGTGCTTTAGAATATCTGCACTAAACTGGACACTTTATAATACCGGTCACCTTAATAAGTCATGTTTGCACTGTTGTTCTGAAGTTGTTGTATATATATCTACCTTTTTAGACTATTTTATTTTTAAGACTTATTTTTAAGCATATATTTTTAAAGTTATATATTATTATTATTCAGTGTTTTATGTTGCACTTCATCACTGAAGAAAGTTCCTAGTTTGTGAATTGTGTTCACAATAATGCAGTACCGTGACAGTCATGCAGGTGGCGCCCCCTCTGCCAGAAAAAAATGCAAAAAACGATTTTTAAGAGGTTTTCTCCATGTTATAGTTTTTTCCTCTTTCCATTTACTCACCTGACGTATTAGGTATGTATTTGGAGGGATTCATGTATGTTTGAGCAATCTTTAATGCTTATTTTTAAGATGCCATATTGGCGTTCTATCCCCGTTTTCACTGCCACCGGCATGTTACATCTGTACTTACTTTGTTCTCTAATTTTATTTTCTTAATCGGTGATATGTGCAGGATTTGGCTGCGTCACATAGTCATTTTGGTCCAAAGGAGAAAGAAAAATCTGCTGCTTGCTTGTGTGATCTGCAGCCGTCCATAGGAGGTGCCGACTGTTACGGCGCCGTCAGCTCCCACTGGGCACCGCAGTTTTCTAACACAGAAATCAGCGGATTTATTTCTTTTATTACACCGTTTTAGATGAATAATGCGATTTAAAATGAGTGAATTAAAACATAATGATCCACTGGTGTGTAGATTATAGCTATATAGCAGTCTCAAGCACAATAGGTGTTCACAGTTTTGTATATCACCGACACATTTATGTTTAGTCCCGTTTTACCCTGAAATACTGGAACATTTTTGCCTCTTCGACTTTCACTTTTGTAAATAAGTACACGCAGTACATCCACAGCTCCACTCTTTTCTAACGTGTGCATTTGTCAGATTCGATGTTGCTCCATCTGGTTCCAAAATGGCTCTTGTAAACAGTTTGTCGATTAGCTGTTGATGTTTGTAAATTTGTGTAGCGTGCGTCTCAACCTGTGTCTGTCTATAACGTGCTTAGTGCTACTGAGTGTAAGTGAGTGCTTGGCCCGTCCCTGGAGAGCGATAGCAGCTGGATCAGACTAATCTAATACTGGCCCTGTGTCTGGGGAGCCATCCATTGCTTATCAAATCTCTCATTCAATAACAGAAAGCTACGCCAGCTTATGGAGTTATATATATGTGATTTGGTTTTTGAGATGATGTTTTTACACCTTGGTACATTTCGGTGATGTGAGATCTCGTGTTGCAGACTCGATGGACGGCTGCTCCACAGACTGTAATGGGAATGGAGAATGCGTGGCTGGACACTGTCACTGCTTCGCTGGCTTCCTCGGTCCAGACTGTGCCAAAGGTAAGTGCAATGTCAATAAAGAAGTCAGGCCAGCAGATGTCTAATAAGGTTGGTAAAGGGAAGGGTTGGCAATGCTTGAAATCCTAAAAAGTACTTTTTAAAGTATTCAAAATCCAGCCAAAGAGTTAGAAAACACTGCACAATCTTGGCCTGCCCCTACTCAGATAAAAAGGGGGTTGCATCAGGAAGTAATATTGTTTTATTATCTAAAATATATATTAAAAGCAGGAGGGAGGTGATTTGCTTGGCTCAGGTCAGAGAGGAAAATCTTGCGTTCTTGAGGAGTAAATTTCACTAAGAATGATCTAACAGTGAAGTAAGATTATTGTTATTGAATTGTTATTATTTAATTATGAGTTATTTACATGCCTGAAGAGGTTTTAGATTTAATCCATGCATGTCTCTCCCGGGCCCTATTCCAACTCTAATTACGCTTAGGTGTAAGATTCTGTGCAATGCTCCGCCCACAAGCCTACATCACCCATGCTCCCACACGGCAATTCTCCATAAATGTACAAAAACATGACGCAAAACTACACAGCAACTTGACAAACCTGATGCTTTTTGCAGTAGTTTCATTAGCAGGATGCATGCTGATTGTGTTGTGATAGCGCTCTGAAGGAGGGGAGTCACTTAGCACAGGGAGCAAAGGGAGGGGAGACTCAAATTGAAGCTTATAAAACACGTTAATATGCTTATGAAACATGATAATATGATGTTTTCTGCGTGTATAACATTTTCGAAACCTCTTTAAACAGCATATACGTTTTCTGACATAGATATTCTGCAGTGAAGTAAAGAGAGGTACATACTGATGTTACACACAACTATTCTGGAAGTTGCTGTATTATTTTGCATAGGTTTGTCGATCTTTACATAAAATAACTTCTCTAGACCTTATTGCCACCACAAAGAAAGTGCGGTTTAGTCTCATAAAAGTGGACAGGGCATAGAGTATTGTAGAGTGTTCGGAAAGTTGCCATATCGATTCCTTCTCGTGATACTTGTGCTGTTTACTGGGGCAAAACACTTTTATTTGTTTTCTGTGTAACCTCAGCATTACAGTGAATGTTACGAGTGCCCAATAGAGATATAACATGCTATAAAGTTGTACCAGTGACATTATGGCATTAAAGTACGCTGTCAGTTGTCCAATACAGCTCAAATTCACTTTTTATATAAAACATTTTCTCAGCCTAGAGACAACTTTGTTCCTATTTTCTTACTTAAAGTGTCACCCGTGTATTGTGCAAGTATTCTGCCTTAAAACATTGCATTTACTTTATCAAAACCCCTTTCCTTTCTCTGTCAGTCTGTTGTTGCTCTTAAAACACACTTCTCAAATAGCCCGAGAGAACAAGAGCTGCACCATCACAATGTAGCCGTCTGATGTTTTTATTAGAGTTTTTGGACGAGTTTTAGGGTCACAAAGAGAAATATTCTGCACCAGACTTGAAGAAAGTAAGCGGTCTATTGTTGGTTTTGGTATTTTAATAGGTTTTCTGACAATAAGTGGAAATATAAAATGAATTCTTCCTTTGCAAGCACAGTTGTGTTTTATCTTCAGAGCTCGAGTTGCTTCTCATCCTAGTCGCTCTATTTTTCCCTTTGCCTTCAGTGACTGTGTGTGTAAACTTATTGTAGCTGTTATCTGTCTCGTAGTGTCGTACCAGGTGATATCACAAATCACATCATTTATTTACGCTCATCACTTATTCATACACGGCTCTCATCTCCTCATTTGTGCATGTTTTAATATTCACCATGGAGAAGTTAGACAGCAAGTTACGGCAAGACTTGTAACAAAGAAACTGAATTCATTATCAGCAGAGCTAGTTTTTTAACAAAAGATCAAGCGCATAATACAAGACTTCACGCTCCAGTACTTCATAGCAAATTATGCTGGAAGTAAGCCTGGCTTTGGGTGGTGTCCCGAAACCATTTGAAGCCTGGAGTTGCCATAGCTGCAATGAAGTGAAGAGAAAGCATGTAAATGTAATTATATGTCAAACTCTATCTTCTTGTATTGCCATAGGAAGTTGTAGGGGGGAAAAAAGGTATGGTATGTAAAAAAACAAAAAAAAAAACAAAAAAAAAATGGCCAATCCTCCTTGTCAAAGCCTGATCTCAGCAGAGCTCAGAAGCTAGATGTAATCCATGCATGTTTGAGTATTTTAGTGATCTCTGCTGGGTCCTATGCGAACCCTCCTTACAGTTAGCGAGGGTAAGATTCTGTGCAATGCTCCACCCACAAGCCCACGTCATCCATGGTCCCACACAACAATTCTCCATAAATATACAAAAACATGATGCAAAACTACACTGCAAATTAACAAAACTTGACAAAAAATACATTAGTTTCATTATTGGGATGCAGGCTGATTGTGTTGTGATAGTGCTCTGAAGGGGGAGTGACTTAGCGCAGAGAGCAAAGGGAGGGGAGCAAAACTGCAACTTATAAAACATGTTAATACGCTGTTTTCTGCATAAATAACAAAACGATAAAACACATTTTGTGTCAAACACATTTTCAACGAGGGCCATATCAGAAAAATGGCTGCTGTCAAATGGTCAGATGTAAAATAAGACATCATTGGTTGAGTGGTTAGATCCACTGACTCGAAGGTTGGCGGTGCAATTCCAGCCCTCACAGATGAATGCTGTCGTTGTGTCCTTGGGCAAGACACTTAACCCACCTACCCCAGCCCTTGGGACAACGGATGGAAATTAGCCTCTGGCTATAATCTGGCGTGTTTACATTCATGTCTGTCATGTCTGTCATGTCATGTCTGTTCATCAACATGCACTGTCCCAACCAAAAAAAAATAAATCTAATAATAAATCTAATCTAACTATTTTTTTTAACTTGTGAATAAACTGCTTCTGTATTTATTACTTATTGAAGTTACAAATATTGCTGATAAAATGACATTTTAAAACCATCAAACCTTTTAATTTACCTGTCGAGGGCCACATAAAATGATGTGGAGGGCCACATTTTGCCCGCGGGCCTTGTGTTGGCAGTTAAAACCCCATAGAAGTGAAATACCCCCTCTTTAAACAACATATTAGTTAGTTAGTACTTCGATGGGAGACCACTGGGAATACGAGCAAGCACAGAGGCAAAACTGCCCTTGTATCCTCAAGCAAGACACTTTGTATGTGAGTTTGAGTGAGTGATTGGTGGTCAGACGGGCCACTG
>JAIEZT010001368.1:24678530-24873725 GCA_019594935.1 Periophthalmus modestus
TTTATCTACTAACAGAAAGACGCTTAACTTTGTGCTAGTGTTTGTTTCAGTAATTCAAATAATCCCAGTAATCTCAGCAATTAATAAGTAATAAACCAGGTTAACAAAATCTGCAATCTGTCAGTTAAACAGTAAATTCCACCACAGAATTCTGACCTGTCCTCCAACTCCAGTTTAAACTATAAAAATTCCATGTCACTTGAACCCAATATTTCCAACGCATGAATTATTTAATGAGGGATTATCAAAAAGAACTGTACAGGAACAGTTTCTCTAAGTAGTCAAATATGGACATGTTTTACAAACTTAAACAGCTCCATAAAACCTAACAGCCCGAGAAAGCCATTTTGTATTAAAGCAGCTGCTCTCACTTGGAAACAATAAACACTGAAGTGAAATTTCAAAACACGATCATTTAAGAGGCTGCACTCACAGTTGTAAATGGATATGTCATTACAGTAAGATTGGGTCATTGTGCTAACTCTTAAAGGGCCCATAGTAGGCGATTTTCGGATCTATGTTATAATGTTGTTTACTCTGCAAAAACACACCTTGAGTTGCGTTTTGTTTTATTCACACATGTTTAAGTTTTTCTCTCAAACAGAAAACACTCTGTTCCACTTTGTGATGTCATGTGGTAACTCCATACACCTTCAGTAGAATCATTTGGATTATTTCAGCCCTGGATTTGCCTGTGCTGAACTAAAGGTAAGTGGCGTTAACTTGAAAACTACCACATCATGACATTCCAAGGTGAAACAGAGCATTTTGACCTTTAGAGATGTAGATAGACTAATAATAAAATGTTACTAAAACATGTGAATGAAACAAAACACAACTCCAAGTATGTTTTTGATGAGTGTTATTTAGAAACCAAGGCTGAATCATTCTTAATATGGTATGAGTCGTAACAAGGATTTATTTGTGACTGGATTTGCACTTCAAATTACTACTAAAAACTCACCTGTTCAATCTGGCATTCCCCCATGATTTCCACCATCGTCTTCAACTGTTTCTTATTGTTTGTAAAGTGTCTTTGAGTGTCCAAAAAGTGCTATATAAGTCAAATGTATTCGACCTTGAATCGCCACCACATGCCGATATTTTGTTTAAGTGTATCTACTGCCTAAAAATACACACAAAGCTTTATTTGAACATTTAAATATGAGAAGACTTCTCTCAAGGCTAGTTTGTTGTATAGCACAATTTGTACAAAAACTAATTCAAAATGCTTTACAGATGAAGAAAGACATCAAAATGACAATACAACTAATCAAAACATAAATAATCACAAATAATCATCATAAAATTAACATTAAAAGAGAAGAATTCAGAATAAAAACAGTCATATGCACAGCTAAACAGAACTGTTTTAAGCCTGGATTTAAAGATTGCCAAAGTTGAGGCCTGTCTCACATCTTCAGGAAGATTGTTCTAGGTTTTAGCTGCATAAAACTCAAACACTGATGCATGTTTAGTTGTGACTCTCTGCACCAGCAGGAGACCCATCTCTCAAGTCCTCAGAGTGTGAGCTGGTTCATATGGCACTAACATGTCAGAGATGTACTTATACACAAGCAGATACACAAGCTGCTTTAAAGGCTATTAAACATGCACAAAATACGACAACAAGGCTCTCTTAAAGGTACAACTGGGCTGTGGGTGAATTTGTAGTAAATGTTTATTACATAATATAGGGAAAATAATCAAAATTGCCCCAAAAATATCGGCAAGGCTTATCGGTTGGTCTTGAGTCTAAACAATCATATCAGCCATGAAAAAAACCATATTGGTTGATCTCTAACATATACTACTGTTATGAAAATGTAGCACAGAATATAAATAAAGACTTCTGAGACACAAAGTCTAGTCAACAAGACCAAGCATTTCCTGGGAAATGCTTAATCCTCACTACCTAGTCCAGCACTCACACTCCACTGAACAGATGAAATCTGTGGAAGGCCTTTTATGCCTCCAACACACTTAATGCACCATCACAATGATAAGATGTCATCTTTCTGCTCTAATAGCTTGCAGCAGTTGTCTTTGCCATTTCCCAAGCTGCTAAATAATTTTCAGATGAATTGTTTTCTTCACAATCCTTTTAGCTTTTATAATCAGTTTGGCCCCTTCCAGCACAACATCCAACCAAAGCTGCAAAACTTGTTGACAAAATACACAGGAAATGTTAAGAACAAGTTTTTAAGGCTAAATTTTTGAAGAAATCACTCTTAAATGTAGGAAATAAAAGTAATATTTGCCTGATTGGATTAAAAATATTGTGTTGCCTTTTTCATTCTTCAAAATGATTTACATCACAATAAGTGAGAATTCCACTGGCTAACTGCCATGTGTTAATACTGCATAAACAAGTAATTTAATCACATTTATATCACTGCTCTGCAGCCATTGCCATGACTTCACCATAGCTACAAATGCTCAACTGCTCTGAGTAGAATGTAGGGATGAGCTTCATGTAAAGCACAGACATAACTAATATTCGAGACATGTACAGACAGTGAAGAGGTTTTTCACATTCACAGGTGAGCCTTTTCAGTTTGTAAGTGTGGTGTAAACTCATTAAACAGCTGTGTGTTCTGCACTTTTACCTCACTCCATGTTGTGAGTTAAAACTACATAACGTATAGCTCCTTGTTGTTTAATCCTCACATATTAAATCTCACTTGTGTACCAATGATTTCTCAGGACTAAGACACCAGCTTGCTCCACAATGTGTCCCCTAAACTTAGACTTTCTTACATGTATTTGAGCAAAATAAGTCTTGACCCAGGACAGACATAGAGTAGCAGCTCTTGAGGTGAAAATAAGTCTGCTGTGTCCTGCCTGTGTCTAAATATAAAGCGTATTGTCTGACAATCAGAAAACACTTTTTTTAGCATGCTTGTTGTTGTTAGCTTTCGTGTGACAGCAAAACTCCACTCAGGCCTCTGAGAATCGTGAAAAGCTCTTATAAAGTCTTTATGGTGAAAAATCTGGATGCTCGGAATGCATCAGGCAAGAGGAATAACGTTTAAACCATTTAAAAAGAATTAGTTCTGTTTTTCACCTTTTAAGACGGTAAAAATAGTTTCAGTTACTCTTGCATGTCTTCTTCCCATATCATCATAAACAGCACAGTTGCTAACATCAGCACATAATTTAGCAATTCTAGTCAAATATAAACTTCAGAATACAGTGTTTGTTTGATCAGAGTCTGTGGATATAGCGGGCTGTACAAGAACTGGTCGAACAAGGCAAGTCAAGAGCATGATGTAAAAATGAAGTCAGCATTTGAAAAGTTATTTTTTTATAGCACCCTTTAAGAGTCTAAACCACTCCTTGATAACTAATCTCAGTTTTGTTTTGTAATATTACTGTGGAGTTGTGGTTGTTGTTTGTTTGCGTGACAAGTAAACCTGTTACAAAATGCAGAACATCAATGCAAACGTGTACCTAAATACTGCAACTATTGTCACAAAAGTCCTCATGGATTTCAAAGGAAGACAGACTTTAAGAGATTTCCAGGCAGTTGCTGTTCCCACCTGCTGCAAGCACCACCTCCTCCTCCTCCTCCCAGTGAGACACACAGAGCAGAGCCACTAGTGCGCACACTTCAGATATCAACACCACCAGAGACGAGACCAACATCTATGTAAGCCAGACTTCAGCCGTATAAGGATCTAGAGGTACTTTTAATCTTGTGTTCTTCTTGCCACTAAAGCTAAAGTTTAGTCAGTATTAAGCCCATAGCAGTTGATGTTATGTGTTGAAGAACTGCAGGTATAGATGTATTTTTTGCAGTCATAATATTTATTTGAAAGGTTTGACTTGAAAATTTCTCACAGCAATTTGTGTTAATGCATGCGCAAACAGGTATCATATTACACAAGCTAGAATTGAGGCTTGAAAAATAAAGAAGGACAAAAGAGCCTAAATGCATTTACCACTTACGGATGTGGTGAACTTAAAATGATTTGCAAAATTAGTGAAAACTGTTAATCTAACCAGGAATATAGAGTTTTGAGGTGCACTGTGTAATTTTTCTGGTGTGGCATTCATTTTGTACGTCTTGCATCTTGCATCTTATTACTTGAAAAATATATATTCTTATCGTGAGCAGGCAAAGTCTTCATCTTATGGAAACAAGCAGGTTATATGCACATATGCACATTTACGGGTGCATATGTTTTCTTTGGTTTCACTTAGATCAGACAGTTCACTGTATCTTTACTAATGATAGTAAATAAAACTTTTTAATTTGGAAGTAGCATTATAAAAGCAAAAGCAAATTATTTGGTTAAACATGAAAAATACTGCGTTACTGGCACGCACAATTCAAAGCGTTTGTATGGTGTTCTTTGCAATTACTCAGACATTTTGGTGCTGCAGCATTCTTTTAGTATTGTAAAACTGCTGTACAGCTCTTCTGCCTTTTTTCACCCAAGTTTCCATGTTTAAATGACCTAATTCATATCAAGATTGAGCTGTACGACCACAGGAAATACTTTTCTCCACTTTGCACGTTTTTCTCAGATACAATGACAAATGTGTTGGTTTTTCTTTAGTTTTTGTTTTGTTTTTTTTCGCAGTGATGCTATATACGTTATAATTTAACCAGATATAATCTTGTTTATTGCTTTAAAACGCCTCACCCTTGTCCTTGTAATCAAATCGTCGTTTAATGGCAGTTGCCTCCAAAGACTGGAAATGACCTCCAGTGGTATGATCATTCAATCTGTCTGTGTTGCTGTTTACCTCCTTGACCTTGTTTATTGGCAGACAGTACAGAGGGAAAAGCAACTCAATTTTAAACTGTTATCTTTGTACTGGTCTAAACCAAATAATTATCAGTGGAGCCCTGGCACACTGAGCCTCTTCTTGTTTCATGTTTGTTCAAATAGACCTTGTGCATAATATAGAGCTTCATCGAGTTTGTGGAGGTTAGAAAGTGGGTCCTTAGATATTTACGAGTGTGCGTGTGTGTGTGGCTACGTGTCTGTGTGTGTGACTGCATGCCTGCACATGTATGTGTGTATTAATGTTGCACTTGTTAGTCATTTCTGTAATTGAGTAATACTGACTTTAAGCTCTGATTTGAGCATAATGAAATACAGTTTATGACTATATCAGCCTCCTGTCTTCTCTACACAAACTTCAAAGCTAACACAGTATTTTAAGTTAAAGTGGATGGCAGGGATTCAGTGGTTAAAGCATTATTCCACCAAAATGTAGGTTGGCTGTTACATCACAACACAGACTATGCTGTTGTTGTGTCCTTGGGCATGACACTTCACGCACCTTACATTTCTATGAGTGATGTGTGAATAGGGCATTGGTGTTGGTCAGAGGGGCCAATGGCACAAATGAGCAACTGTGCTGAGTCTGCCCCAGGGTAGCTGTGGCAGAAATAGCTTACCCAGGTATGGGAAATGAATGAATAGAGAGCTTTGAGTATGCTCAGGTGTTTGAGTGGCCTCAGTATAGGCGTTTATTTTTTTATTTTATTTTTTTTAATTATTATTTTATTATGTTAACAGCTTCACTCCCCAGAGTTTCACTACATGGAGTCTTGTATGATATAAAACATCATAGAAAGAAAATGATTTCAAAACCCAACTCATAAACCTAAATCTGTTTTTGAAAGAAAAAATAAAACATTTTCTTGTCTTTTCCAGCTCCAAATGGATCATTTAAACTCCACATTTCTTCCCAACTCCACGGAGTGCCCTTCCATCGATGATTTCAGGAACCAGGTGTACTCAACGGTCTACTCCCTCATCACTGTCTTTGCTTTGGTCGGGAATGGTTTCGCTCTGATCATTTTGATTCGGACCTGCCACCAGAGCACTCCCTTTCACATCTATATGCTCAACCTGGCTGTATCGGACATTTTGTGTGCTTGCACCCTACCTTTCCGCGTTCTGTACTACGTCAACAAGGGCCAGTGGAATTATGGGGACTTCCTGTGCCGATTCACCTCCTACTCTCTCTATGTCAACCTCTATTGCAGCATCTACTTCATGGCTGTAATGTCCATGACGCGATTCTTGGCTATAGTCTTCCCGGTGAAAAATATGTACCTGGTTACAGAAAAACGAGCCCGGATGGTTTGTTTTGGAGTGTGGATTATAATTTGTACAATGTCCATTCCGTTTCTGATGTCAGGGCAGCATGTTGATCCCATAACTAACAAAACGAAATGCTTTGAACCTCCAAAAATGATCAAAGGCATCAAGGTCCTAGTCAGGCTTAACTACGTTTCCCTTGCTGTTGGTTTCATAATGCCATTTTTGGTCATCCTGATTTGCTACATTGGCATTATCCGTGCATTAATGTCACGTACTGTGGCAGCAAATAGGAAAACAACATCGGCAAATAGAGCAATTGGAATGATAGTGGTTGTTTTGCTAACGTTCCTGATTTGTTTCATGCCGTACCATATCCAGCGCACCATCCACTTGGACTTCCTGTCCCGGACTGATGCTTCGTGTGAGGAGACGGTTGCTATGCAGAAGTATGTGGTGGTGACCCTGTGTCTGGCTGCTTCCAATTCCTGTTTTGATCCAATGCTGTATTTCTTTTCAGGGGAAAGTTTTAGGGGTCGAGTTAACTCTTTTAGACAGTCGTTTAGGGGCAAATGGCCTGTTAGAGGAAACCCAGATGAGGCTAAGGAAGGCAATCGGCTCAAGGCGAGTTTGACGCAATTATGAAATATTTTATTCTGAACTTTGTATTTATTTCTGTACATATAGTATGCAAGCCAATATATAACAGAAACATTTCGTTCATCAGTTGATATTGCAGTTGTAAACTTGATGTGGTTTAGGGAAGTCACTGTAAGCATGCTAGCTGTTTTATCATGATTAAAATTTTGCTTTGACCCTGTGAAAAGCTTTTATAAACTCATTGTGGTGAATAATTAGAATGCTAGGAGTCTGTCAGGAAAATGTGGACTACTGAAATGTGTTTTATTATGGATAAATAGGGAATAAATGATTAACGTTATAGCCTCCGGGATAGAAGAAGACTTAAGAGGAGATTTAGGCCTATGTAAAATGAAACCAACTCTTCAAGAAAGCTAGTTTACATCATTATTTATACGTACTTAGGTCTATTATTGTGTAGCATCATCCCACATTTGCAGAACTGCATTGTTGTTCCACATTTGAGGCCGGAAGTCTACCCTTATGTGAAGGTTTTCAATGCACTCATGTAAAGAAGTTTGAGAAGGTCCAACCAAAATGTTACAGCAGGCTTCACAAAACATATTAATAAATGATGTGATTATTATTCGCGTGATCGTTGCTGTACCATTTTGAATTTCAGAAAGACAAATGTTTACAAGTTAGATTTACCTCAGAAGACATTGTTGTTTTAATGGGAGTGATGTTTAGTTTGTAGTAACAGTAGCTCATGGGAGCGTCCAAATTTGGAAATATGGGCGGGGCTTTCTGCTTGATTGACAGCAAGCTTTTAGCAGTGAACTCCTAGACTGTTAGCATATCAAACAACTGTTGCTATGACAATGGATTCAACTTTTGTTTTGCCTTCATTATAGTAAATAAGCTAAATCTTCTGTTGCAATGCACTTCGAGGTTGTGTTACAGGGAAAGTGATCACCTCATTAAGAAGTAAAAAACAAATTGTATCTATTGAAGTTGTCATTACTGTTGTATATTCAAATTTACATTGTTTGAAGAAAATCGTGATCATTATTTCACAGCTTACTTAAATTGCCATTTTGTGCTTTTGCCTTTTTTACTTTTGTGGTTGCACTTGCACTTGATGATGGATAAAAGTTAAAACCTTTTGCAGTGTTAAGCTTTGACTTGTTAGTTAGTTAAAGTTCTCTTTCTGGTCTATTTTTGTAAAGTGAACCTTTATCTCTCATTGTACAGAAAGTTGTAAATTATATCTGTGGTTGTACAGAACAGTAATAATATAGTAACAGAAATAAGCACTTAGCAAATTTGATTCCATATAATCTAACACATTTCAATGATAATTTAAGGGTTCATACTTAAGGTGAGGATTAATCAAATTGTCATGAAATAAAGTACAATGACTGATGTGCCCTGTATACTTTTAGTTACAATACTATTACTGTGGTGTAAAGTAAAGTGCTACCTTGTGTTTTGATGTCTGACTAAAACTGAAACTATAAAGAAGGGACTGTAAACTGCTGTACCAAACTGTATTTTGTGTTGACCATAATGTTATTTCAATAAACACCGTTGAATTTGTACCTTTTCTTTATATATAGAAAGACATAGTTTGTCTAGTCTTTTCAGTCATGTTTTAGTAAGAAACATTCGTCTCTGTGGCAGCAGGACCATCCGTGCACTTTGATTACAATTATTAATGGTGATCCAAAGCTTGAGCAACTGGAGAGCATCATTACAGAGATGATTCTGGCTATCTCTACTGATTCAAGAATGGTGAATGCGCGTCCCCATACGTTTCACATCACCTCATAATAAACACCATCAGGAAAACAGAGACTAAACCCAGACTAAATCTGGTTTAAAACACCTGTAAACGCGGGTTATTGTTAGGATAAAAAGTCAAATATTTTTCATCTAATTTAGGTGGATAAGCAGCAAAATCAGTGGTGTAACTATTTTGGTGGGGTTTTCAAAGGCTTTTTTCAATACACTTTCACTCTTGTTTGTAAGTACCAAAAGTGTTCACTGGATGTCACTCTAACCCATATTTTTGTTCTCAGAGTGGCTTATTCAGTCCAAGTCCTTCTCATCATCATCAATACATAATGTAGCGTTCTGGTGTAAGGAAACAAGCCAAATTTCTTCTTGTTGTGTATTTTCTGAACACAAAGGCTACTGTAGGCCAAACAAGAAGAAAACAGCAGCAGTCTCAACTCACTCAAAGTCAGTCTCCAAAACAGACCAGTAACAGATGAATACAACCTTCGCATCAATGTGTTGGCAAAGCAACCAAGAGTCACATGACAAAAGCAGTTACATTAACAACACATAAACACCTTAATTAGCCTCAATAAAGCATGAACGACGTAATTCACAATGAATTAATGGCTTATTAAGAATTGTTACCCTAATACCCAAATATTATATATATAGACTTGAAGTGGACCAAACAGAAAGGCAGGAACAAAGGTGTACAGTTAAGTTTAAATTTACTAAATCCAAAAACAGTTAAAAGTTAAAAATTAGTGCAAACAATATTAACAAAAGCTGGGCCCAACTGGGGTCAATTTTACCAGATTAGAACAGATTAGAACAAAACCAAAACTAACCCAACCAGACTTACCCAAAGTGAACACAAGAGGGAGGTACTACACTAAAAGATAAACTAAAACTATACCATACTATACTATATATAAGTTAGGCAAATTAACAATGCAGCAAATAATTATAACTACACAGAAAATAATAACAGTGATTAATAAAATAACTATGGAGTGGTGGCAGAGGGATCCATCACAAGCCCAGACACCTCATTTTGCCTTTATAACTATTTATTATGCTACCTTCATTTATCAAAATACATATGATTTCACATTACTGTCTTAAATAATGATTGCCCATTCAATAGCCCATTCAGTGCAGTCTTGATTTGTCTTGAAAAACACACATGTGGGTTTATCTTCCAGGTCAAAAGGAGCTGTGCACAGAGGCTGCAGTGATGAGACAGAGATCCACTTCATACAAAGATACAATCTGCACATGACCAACTGGCCCTTACATTTCAACAAAAACACTGTTGTTCCTTTCGGCGACATCTTTGGAGTCCGAGAATTCATGGGGGGCTCTCTGTCTGGCTACCATTCAGGAAATACGGAAAATCCCCCTTTCTGACCCCTTCTGTTCTATGTGTAAAAATAGCAGTATCATCTCCCTGTACAATATTGTGGAGCATCTGATATCTGTGCTGGTGAATTATGGCTTAAGTGAAGTGGCGTCAGAGGAGAAGGTATTTAAGGAAAAAGTTTGGAATAACTTTGGGTTGAATTTTGGAAACATGTGGTGGCCACGTGTGACACAGACAAAAACAGGAACTCTCCAGGTGAGCTGCCGGACTTGGAATTTGGGCTTTTGAAACAGAGAAGACCTGTTTCAAAGTTCAAAAGTGACAAAAATATTGAATCCTCAAAACAAAAAAGTATGCCTGACCCGGCCCGGGATAAGCGGAGAAAAATGGATGGATGGTATTGTACACAGCTATTATTATTAAATTGCATTCATCATATCAAAATATATCCATGGATTTTAGGTCACATGGGTTTCAGATTCACTAATTAAATTAAGTAACATTTTGAATTGTTGAGATGGGATTTGTTTGGGTTGTAAAATGTTCAAATGTTAATTACTCATGTTTTTGCATTCTCTCTTTTGGTATTTGATTTGATTACTCTTGACACCAAAGTTTTACATTTACAGTTACAGTAGTGGTTTTATTTACTTATTTTTTAACTTCATGTTGGCTTTTAACACAGACCTGATATTTTGGCACAAACAGCTGATGTGCCACACTTTGTTCCTCGTGGATACTCTACTGAACAGCTAATCTTTTCAGACAAGAGCTCGGATATAAACAGTGGAAAACAGAATGAATGGTGTTCTTTGAAACACCAGCTTACAGCAGTGAGGTGCAGAAATAGGTACCCATATATCTGGTGTTGTCAGGTTTGAGGTAGCAGATAAATATTGTTGGACTACAAATACTCTGATTCCTTCTGTGTAAATTGAATGTCTTGATACTGAACCACACTGGGTCACATCTCATGCATTGTGTTAGGCTCATGTTGCTTATTGTAGACTGTGGTGTTTGTTTGACATGTATCTGATGTAACTTTGAACCCAGCTGTGAGGCCCAAGACTAATTTCCCCTCTGGGACAATTATATTTATTCTACTGTAAAATCCAACCAAGTGCAACAAAATAAAAATAATGATTTGAAAACCGACTGCTTAAATTCAGCTGAAACTCATTCTTATTTTGAATGTATCATAATAACTAAATTTTAAACGAAGGTGACTGTGACCCAATCAGCCACAAACCCAGAGTTTACACCATTGTGTCCTAAGTGTAGCTTTTTATTTCGTGGAATGATGCTATGTGATTTAGATTAAATAAAATCATCTGAATCCCTGAAGCACTTTTGTGAAAACAAGCTCTGCTTAGATTATGCTCACATGGTTGTGAGAGCTGATATAAAGAAGTATTTTTGGTGAATAGAAAGATAAAAAGAAAACTAAAACATTACAACTGGTACATATAGGATTTGTGCAGAAGCTGTGAATGGCAGGGATTTCAGACCTATACAGATGACTTACTTCAACCAGCAACTTTCAGACATTACACTATAGTCCACGTTAGTTAGAAAGATTTGCAACAAAATGATGTATTTGCAAAAGAAACGACAGCTACCACCAATGCATACTGTTTCTGTGCCTTTGAGTAAGACACTTATCCATCATAATTGTGGAATGTGTTTAACAAAGTTCCCCAGCAACAGTTATTACTAAAACAAAACAAGAAAAGTTCTTCTCTATCTAAACAAACACATTTCCTCGATCCAATCAAAAATGACTTTAGGATTTGTGTTTGGCATAATTATTTCACGTTTAGTGTATACTCAATGAACCATAGTCTTGTAGCCCTCCCTGAAGTCTCTCACATGCACCAGCCTCTGCTTTGGTCCTGGTCATATGACTCCGGCCCCTCACTCACTTCAAAGGTACCCCGCAGACTGCATTTTCTTTACTTCCACCAGAAGAGGTCAAAGGTCACCACCAGTGATCAGTGTGGTTTTGTATTTAAGAGCAAAAACAAAGAACAAAAAAAAACAAAGACACATGCATTTAGCAGTTTTAACATCAGGTAAATTTGATGTTTCAATATCATCAGTCAAATTATTAGAGAAGACAAAGTAACTTTTCTGGCAGGGGGGTCTATCATCTGCTTGTCTCCATGGAAACGTATTACCTTGCCTGGAATGTTCCACAGTATGGTATTAAATGCGTCTATCATGTCTTTCAGATGTTTACAAAAAAATAAAATATAATCCTTTAAGAGGGAGCATTATGCAAATTTGACTTTTTGAAGCTTTCCGCCATGTTATAACATTGTTCCCTCATCTCACATGTACATTTTTCATAAGAGCAGGATATAAAACAATACACTACAACTTCACAAACCTGATGCAATGTGCAGTAGTTTCATTAGCGGCGTACACTTGGATTGTGTTGTGTTAGTGACTTTCCTCTACATTGTCATATGCTGCAGCTCCTGTTCAGTCTTCTCTCTGTGTCTGGGCTTTTATAACAGGAAGCTTGTGAACTCAGTCAATGAAAGTGATTATGTTTTCAGAGTTTTTTGGACTATTCTGAACTTTGTGACGCATGGACACAGAAAGAATCTTGTTTGTTCAGCTCTTAAAAAGTTTCCACGTTCTCCTCATCACTACAGGCCCGAAGTACTTTGTTTTAGTCCTAACAAACTGTTTCCTTAAATAAACTCACTGACGTTCCACTGCTTAATGAGGTTAGGGGCTTTGTGGTTGGATATCCAAATAATTGCACAAGGCAAGTGAAAATGGAGAGATTTCTTTGAAAAAATGTTCAAGTGGAAAAACTCAGACCAAAACAAATCACATGTTTAGTTTGGTTAGTCTATAACAATTTTTCACACCGGCCCAAGAAGACAAAACAGACTAAAC
Organism: Periophthalmus modestus; assembly: GCA_019594935.1. Taxonomy (NCBI): domain Eukaryota; kingdom Metazoa; phylum Chordata; class Actinopteri; order Gobiiformes; family Gobiidae; genus Periophthalmus; species Periophthalmus modestus. Next base: position 24,691,230 of record JAIEZT010001368.1, read on the forward strand.
AAGGGACAGGGTAAACAGCAGCAGCACATGCATTTGTATGTAACTGTAAATTAAACATTACAGTGCACAATGACAATACTGTAAAACATTTTGCTATCTGTTTTTTTTCTATTTCAGTTACAAGCCACAACCTCCCTCCATCACAGCAGCCGAAACATCAGCCTCTGCAGCCTCTCCTTCTGCATGTCTTCACCATCAGAGTGCACAATATGCTAAAAACCTCCACTTAACATGGTTCTGATCTCAAGATCTTGAGATGGTATTAGCTCACTGCTCCTAACCGGTTACCCTGGCGGCATGCAAGGATGGGTCAAATGGAGAGAGGGAAACCTTAATTTTACCCACTCTTTCATGTGTCATTCTACTACATTGAAAATGCTTTATTCATTATTTATTAATGAATTAATATGGCAAGAATAATTTGGACAGGTATTCCATTATTCCTTTATTCATTCTAACACTGTAAACAAAGAGAGCCACAGCTGCCCTGGGGCTCACTGATAGAGATGGGGCTCAGTGCAGTGCAAACAGTCTCATACATAGCCAAGTTGGGTGAAGTGTCTTGCCGAAGGCTAGGATCTAACCACCAAGTTTCCTATTATGAGACAATAACAGGATTTTTATTCTTACAATAAATCTAGATTTCAATAAGTCCTTTCAGGTCCTTGCGTGTAATATGTTCTTGTCATGTCGCTCCCTGCTTTCCTGGCTCATCTGATGCAATGCCCTGAGGAAGTGTTTTGAGATGCTTTTGAGGAGACGTGCACCAGTAACACAAACAGAAAGAGTGGGGTTCCTTGCGGAGGTTGTAAATCATGTTGGGAGAAACATACCAGAGAAGGCCTTTATGTCCTGTTTAGTGCTTATGCTCGAGTCTGCAGGCAGTTTTACAATGATGAATGTTATGGTTTGAAGTAGAGCGTAAATTGTTTTCTCAAATGTGAAGAAATGCCAAAAAACAAAGGAAATCTTCTTTTTCCTGATTTTGAGGGAAATAGAACAACTCGACTGAAAAGTCATCCATTTATGGACCATGTACTTATATTGGATCAGGTTGAAACATACCATATAACCACACATGGTCAGGGCCATAGGAGTGACCTCGGGGAAAGAAGCCAGCTGATTTGTCTCTTATGACTGTTCATATGGTGCACTGTACACAGTGCACCATATGAACAGTCATATGGTGCACTGTGTACCTGGAGCCAACCAATCATTGACTCCAGGGTGGCAAAATCTACACATATGAAAAAACAGCTATGACCTTTTGCCTGTGTTGAATTTACAGTTTGAAGGATGAGCTCACTGTTGTCTTTTCCAGTTAAAATCCCAATTCTTCACTAAAGCTACCCCCCAGCCACACAGACCTACAGCTAATAATCCCATGTTTGGTTCTAATTATGTCAAATACAGACCTTGAACACAATGCTATGTAGACAGAAACCCCTTAATAATATGGTTCACATCATATTTTCATCCACATGTTTACAGTTTACTAATTTAGTGCATTTTTCAAGAATGAGACAACTTCCCCCAAAATGCACTAGTGCTTTAACAACCCTGGGCCAAATGACTGGGCAGCATTAAACAAATATTTTTAAGCTATAGAATTTTTCCTCTTTTTTCCCCAGACCCACAATTTTTCTCATAGCCTATAACACCCACAAATGTCTGCTTCCTCACGTTGTGTTTTGTCTGTGCTGTCTTTGTTTTGTGTTACACTATGAAGCATCTTTGAGTTACCGTGAAAAGCGCTATATTGTATTGTTATTATTATTTAGCATTTCTGGTGTGCAAAAAGTTTCAGAGTTTGTTTTCCAGGTTGCACGGGCCTTTCTGTGCAGAGTTTGCATGTTACTCACCGTGTCTGCGTAGGTTTCCTCTGGGCAGTTCTGTTTCCCCCATCAGCTCAAAACATGTACAATCCTCCAGCTAACGTAGTGCTGACCAAGCGCTGCTCAAAATCCTGAGATGGATCCCCATGGCGCTGCTCCTGACAGGTTAAACCAGTGGCAGTGAAAGATGAAAATGGCTTCTTACTGTGAGTAGGGTCTCCTCATCACAGATCTGACCTGTAACCTGGCCTGGAGGGGTCATCTGCTTGTCATCCACATTAATGGCATAACATCTCTATGGAAACAAGAGGGTGGCTGACCCTCCACCAGAAAAGTTACAGAGTAAATCTATTAAAAAAAACAAAAAAAAACTTAAATTGTTAGATGATTCCATTATGGGACAGTGTAGAAAAAGTTTTAGACTGGGTTGTGTTGGGTTGTGTTGGGTCTTATGATTAGGTAAAGTTTGGTTGTCAGCTAGAATAAGGTAGGTGGGTTTTAGTGATGTGACATTCGTGAACGAGTCGGCTGTTCTGAACAATTTCTTAACGTGAACAGTTGCAATCTCATTTTTAAAAAAGAACCAACTCTTTTTCTTTCCAACTTGTATGCATTTATAAACTGGTTAATGCTGAACCGACACAAGAATCAGCACAGAAACAGAGCAGGCAACATGAGTGAGAGCTCTGTGCACAAAAACAGATTTGACATCGTAATAACATTACGGTGTTATTAGTTGTTTTTTTAGATTTTCATTATTTCAAAGGGTAAACACACCCTCAGTCTTAGTTTGAACCATCGTAAACAGATCCTGGTCATTTATTCCTGTGTTTAGCTTGTAGATAAATTGAGTTCTCACATTGGCTTCTGTCTTATTAGTAAATAGTAAAAGAGCCAGTCATTGAAACGGCCCTTTGAAGAGAACGGACCCAAAAGATTTGGACTCACAAAGGAGCCTAAAGACCCATCACTAGTGGGTTTCACTGCTATGGGCTGGTTGGTAATTATATTAATTATGAGAAATACTCAAATATTGAATTCAAAAAGGTTACTCAGGGTAGAGAGAGGTATTGTAAATAAGATTGGTGTGACCTAGTTTCAGACCTCTGTGTCACTATGGTTCATTGTAGCAGCTTTTCTCCTCCTGTTAATTTCCATGCAGTCTGATCCATAAAAAGAAAGAAAAAAACTGTCACATCCTTTTTCTCGCACCTCACTGACTTACAAAGAACTTTTCATTTGCCTTTGACCACGGGAGCTTGTTTCCTCTGTTCCAGGGTTTCCAGATTTTCAGCGAGCAGCAAGCGACCAAGCCTTTGAAAAAAATCCCAAAACAAACGACCCGAGTCTTACAAAAAAGACACCCCCAATTGAAGCAACTAGTTAAACACTGTGTGTCACAGCTGAATGAGATGCATGTATTTTTGTAGCATATTTAACTTCAATAACGGCTTTAAAACATTAACAACTTATATTTCAGTAATTACTATAGACTGTATATGGTCATTACTTTACCTGGCCAACCAGAACGACTCTCTTTGACAAAACCTTACAAAGACATGTGATTCTGGAGCTTTATCCTTCCTCCCCAGTTTCAGTTGGACATAATGTAAGCAGATTAGCCAATCGGACAGTCAAATGGCAGGTTCATGTCAAAACAAACATATAAAATCACCTCTTTTATGACATGAAAGTGCCAATAAAACTCCAAAAAAGTAGTTGCCAAGTGAACTTGGCAATTATGCTCTGAGCGTGAATGAAAGGATTTCAGTTTTTGAATGAATTGTTTTGAAACTTTAGTTTTTGAGCCAGAGTTACATCTTGTGTTTTGGCTGTGAATTCTGTCTCCAGCTGAAGATGTAAAGACTGCAGCTGTTTGGGGTGTATGGAGAAAATACTTTAGCTTGGACAATGTATGATGGGAATGAGGGAACAGAGTGGGTACTATTAAACTATTTCTATTACAACTATTACTATTAAAATTTTGATTTAATATTGACCATAAGCAGAATATGGATAATGGATATATTATCGGGATTAACAAAAAACAAAATAACTGGATAATAATTTGACAGCCAAATTAATTACGTTGTAAAGACTAGCTTTTTTCACCTTTGACAGTTGGCAAAAGTTAAACACCTTTTGACACAACAGCACTTTGAAACAGTAATCCATGCCTTCATAATCACGGCTGGATTACTGCAATCCACTTTATTTTGGGATGAGTCAGTCCTCCATTGCTCGACTGCAGCTTGTCCAAAATTGGGAAGCACGTCTTGTAACTGGCACTTGAAAATATGAGCACATCACCCCAAATGTATCCTCCCTTCACTGGCTGCCCGTGCACTTGAGGATCCATTTTAAACTGCTTTTATTTGTTTTAAGTGTTTGAATGGTGCAGGCCAGCCGTACCTCTCTGAGTTCCTCCATCTTATACTCCTCGCAGGTCGGTTGAGCAGCTCCTCTTGAGTGTGCCAAACCCCAGCCGACAGCTTAGATGGGACCGGGCCTTTGAGGTGGTAGTACCAAAACTGTGGAAAGAGCTGCCTTTGTACATTAGACAGGCCACCTCTGTACCTGTTTTTAAATCTCTTCTTAGAGTGCACTTGTTCACTTTGACCATAGACTGTATAAAGAAGTGGGCCAAGTGAGTGTGACGTCACCCATAGCGTTCAGCTCCAGTCAAATCGAGGCTAGACGTTATGGAGTGAAGTTGAAGCAGAGTTCCATATTTGGCATTTCCAACCGCGAGTATCATAGCAACCAAAGAGCTAATGTGGGGTAAGGCTGTTAGGTAAACCCCTTTCCTGCGCACAGGTTTAGCAGGGAGTGGATGCTTAACAACACTGTCAATCAAACCTGTTGCTAACGCTAACTGTGTCTTTGTTTTGAAGTTTGAGCTTTTACATCATTAGTAAATCCAATTAAATATGGGCGTCTACACTGATGCTACGGGGAAACAACAAAATTACCTTTATTAATTTTCAGTATTCAATTGTTATCCACAATAGTTACCTTATGTATAATGATCAGGTCTTATCAGATGACCTTAAAGTGACAAGTACCAGGAACTTAAAAGCATTGACCTGATAACTGTATCATTGCCTTAGGTCCAGGTTGTAGCATTTTGATCCATCCGTATTGTTTTTAAAGCGTGTTATAAAGTGGCAGTTGGTTCATTAGCTTGGACCACAAAATGGGTAAATTATAACATATTTATTAGATAAGATTTATAATGAAATGATGAGGCACCAAGACAGGCCCTGTTCTTGAACCTATAAGCATTGTTATTATTATTATTATTATTATTATTATTATTATTATTATTATTATTATTATTATTATTATTATTATTATTATATTATTATTATTATTATTAATGATTTCAACAAGATAATTTGATGTGGTTTGTCTTAATGAAGCAGTTTTCCTCTGACTTGATTTATTTTAAATGATAATAAATGGCCCCCTTAATTATAATAAATGTCACCCGCACAGTTTACGATTGTTTGTACAGTGATTTAAACCCTGGCTGAGTCAATGAGTAAACCTACTACTGAGGTCAGAGTTGAAAGGTCATGGAGGGCCTGGAGTTTAGGGTCAGTCTATTTCCCCCTCACCTCATGTTTTGGGGGATCAACTGAACAACAAGGACTGTTTTTGTTTATGCTCCTCAAGTGCCTATTATGCCCACTGCAGCCATCACATGACACCTGGTCACAGCCTTCCCATCAGGGCTTTCTCTGCAGGGATATGATCACATACACATACACATATGCTTTACGCACATACTGCTGATGGAGGGGCCAGAGAGACACAATGGGGCACTTGTTATAGACCAGCACAGGACAGGAAGCACTATCCAGATGTCCCGTTATCAGAAAGACATTTAGTGAGATTGATGTGACCAGACTTTGGTCCAAATGTGGGCTAGTTTTGATGCAGTGATACAATCCCTGACTTCAATTACTTCTATTAATATTGCTACTACTACAAACTACAAACTGCTACTGCTACTACTACTACTACTATGGCTGCACAGGGCTAAGTGGCTCAGAGTGGAGTTTGTTGTTTTTCCCCGTGTCTGGTAGGTTTCCACGGGGAACTCAAGCCAAAAAATGCTCAATCAGTCAAATCCTCCAGCTAAGGTAGTCCTGACCAAGACTAGCTCAAAATGTGGAGATGGGTCCCTGGGTGCTGCATTGCGGTGCGCACTGCTCCTGACAGGCTGCCCCAGTGTTATTAAAGGATGTGTCAAATGCAGAGGACACATTTTTTTACAGGGAAGATAAAGTGTATTTTAACCATACTACTATTACTACAATGTTTGCTTTGGCTTTTTGTCTTTTGTCAAACTATCTGCCTTATTGTTCTACATCTTGATTTAAGGGAGTCCCTGCTTAGACTCCTTTTCCCGCTCCCAGACCCAGAGAAGTGGAAGAAAAAGGATGGACGAGTATTCCCTTTAATTCAACCATCTTCATTTCATCAAGTTTGGCATACAGTATTGTTTTCCATATATTATATTGTTCTTATTCTGCTGTTATTCAATGTCTTTATTGGTTTACTTTAAGGAAATGATATACTACCACAAGTGTTGTTTTTTATTGTTGTTGCTGCAGTGTAGAAGCAAAAGCATTTCGCAATAACAACTCTCCAACTCCCCAAATTTCAGCTCACGTCAAGTAAATTTCATTATATCATGGCTGTCTCTATTTTACATTTTTGTACATTATATAATAGCCATGGCATAATTTTGTTTTGAATTCAAACCTGACAGTTTTTGTAAATGTCTGCCTTGGAGAACATAAGATCTTAAAATCCTATTGTTAAAAATGTCCAGTGTGAAAGCGTTTTCAGGTCAGCCCAGCCACACAACACAATGTTTGTTATGAAATATTGGGCTCTTTTGGCTGTCAGAGCATTATCCACATAGACTTCCTGTTCCCGTTCTGTTAATGGGGGACTCAAGAGGCCCCTAATGTGACTGGACAACTGTGATCATTGTATCGTGCGGTCCTCCACTAGCCCGAAAGCATCATTACTGTTATGACAAATGAGAACATCTCCAGCAAAGAAAAGCTATTCGGTTCTCATGGGGTAACTGCTTCTCACAAATATAAAAACCTTTTACTGTTCTGGGAAAATGTGAAGTATATGTGCATAAGCATATGGTTATTAAAAATTGGCATTAATTTAAGGTACAGTATGTAACTGTCCAGAGGTAGCACATCATCTAAATGATTCCATGGAATCATAGAAAGTTAAAACCGTACTTGAGAAAGCTCTTCATGGAGACTGATACTTTTTATGCCATATATATATATATATATATAAAGCCAAAAGAACATAATTTCCATGGAAACAAGCAGGAAATAAGCAGGTTAAATAAGAGGCAGATTTGTGGAGATACAAGCCCACGCACAGTAAAAAGAAGTAAGACAAATGTTTTTTTCTAGGTTTTTCAAGGCAGTAAACACAACCAAAATGAAAAAAACATGCTTTTGTTAGTTGCATAAGAATAAACTAAAACCCAGCAGTTTATCAATAAGAACCACACAAATGCGCCAAACTGTGTTGACTTTTTATACACTTTACCCAACCTGCAACCAAATATTAAAATCTAAATGATTACATTGTTGGAATCAATTCAAAATAAAATGTTTATGGTGTAAGTGTATACGGTATAGTATACAGTACAGTATACAGTTATGGTATAACTGTATACTATACTGTATATTTTCTTCATGTAGGGTCTTCTCTTGACTATTCTTAAATGGCTTGAGAGGCAAACTTGGAGAATCTTCACCTAAACCAGGAACTGTTCAGAAGTACCTCTACTGAGGAAAAAGCCATCTGTGTAAAATATTACCGTACCTTTCCAAGAATAAATAAATAAACAAATGCAAAAAAAAAAAACTGTGTGTGTCTCTGTTTTGAAGACAGAGACACACTACACATCACTTTACAATTAACATCACTACACATCTCTCTACAATTAAACATGTGCCTCTACACTGATGCTGTAGGGAAACAGAATCATTACCTTTATTCATTTTCTGTATTCAGTTTTTATCCACAGTAGTAAATAACAATGTACAATGATATCATGTATATTGATGACTGATCTGATATCACTGACATGCTGAAAACAAAACCGTTGTCTTATCAGAGGACCTTAAAGTCAAAAAGTGACATACTGTAAAAGCATTGACCTAATAACTGCCTCATTGCCTTAGGTCTAGGTTGAAGAGAAAAAATCAGCCCACAGGCCACTCCACATGTGAAATAAACCTGTTAAATTAGGCCTGGATGTTACGAGTAAATATGTTTATTACATTTAGGAAGTTACTGTAGATTAGTAGTTGTTCTAACTTTTCACAGCAAGTTGCTATCACCTAAAGACTTTTTAGGAACAACTAGATCTAAACCAGGTCTTCAAGAGGACTATATCAGGTCTAAACTAGAGCTAAACCAAATCTAAATTAGGACAAAACCCTGACTGAAATAGTTAGAGGACCACACAGTGTCACTCGTAAAACAGCATGAGAATAGACAACAGCAAACAGATGTTCAAAGTTCATAATAATGCTGCCTACATTGTGGTGGGACAGCTACAGATCATAGACTGTATAAAGAAGTGAACTAAGTGAGTGTGACGTCACCCATAGCATTCAATTAGCAGTTATGGGGCACCTGAAAAGTCTGTTATTAATGTCCATATCTTGATTCAAAGACAAAATTGCAAAATGAAAACACCAGGATCATGTAGAGCGGATAAATACGAACATTTTAAGACCAGAATGATGAGGCTCACTGCAACAGTTACAGAGAGAGGGGTGGCAATGTTTCAATGTAATGTGAATTGGAGTCGATGGCGTCGGAAGCTCGCCCATGATCACTTCCTGTTTAGAAAGCTGCAGTGAGCGTGTTAGCTATGCCCATTTATACATACAGGCTACGCTATGGATACATCTTTTACTACCACTAAGTATTGCATTAATCTGACAAAGTAGTGGGGATGTCAAGATTAGTTTGTTAATTAGTAATTTTGTGATTACAGGCCACAATATAATCATACAAAGTAAAAAATAATAATTGCATTGTTTTTAAAAGCAAACATAATAAAAAAAAAAATAATCAAAGGTTCCCCAGATGATATGGAGAGAAGTTGTATGTGAAATGTATGCAAGGCCTTGGATGCCATGATAAATGTAGATTCCTATTCCTTGTTGTGCCAGTTTAATTTATCAAGGCCTCTACATAAATATTACACATACAGCTACTCTATCATCACAATGGGTACTATGGGGATCGCAACAGTAAGAGTTTGAGAACCCCGGTATATTTGTGGTTATTCGGTTATGCTATCAATAATGGGGAATAATAATAATTATTATGACACATTATAAGTCAAAGAGTGGAAGATAAGCTGCAGGTGTGACAGGCTCCAGGAAATGCCGCCTCCGCCCAGCTTCACACAGACAGAGAGGAGCCGTGTCCGATTCAGCGGCTGCACACTTCAAAGGGCCCGATCGACGAAGGGTGCTTCTCCATGGACCGCAAAGGCTGTGCTGAAATGGGTCAGGCCTACGCCACTGAGCTTATGTCAACCGCTGTCTGTGCACTTACATTATGTCACCTAGCAACCATGATGGCTGCATTTTCTCTCATAGAAGAAGTGAAGTGCTGTGCATGATGGGATATAGAAGTGCACAATGTCCGCTTGGATGCATCCTTCATTTGTCGGCCGATCTCCATGGAAACGCAGGGCACATTTGTTAGCTGCATTCGTGGGGTGAATAAATGGGAGAGGCCTCGTCACACCGGAAGTGACGTAAGTGCCCTTCAAATGTAGCCGACGAAGTGTGCAGCCGTTGAATTGGGACACAGCTAAGGACACACAGGGACAAGAGGGAGGGTAAAGCACAAGAGCTAAGACGGAGGAAGCACTAAAATCATGGCAATAGTTCATTGATATAGCAGCCAGCAAGTCATCTATTGTGTGTGCTACAGATAAGGGTCATAGGTCACAATAACATCATGTTTATTTAGGTCATTCCAAGTGGTTCCCAAACTGTTTATTGATTCCATCAGACTCTCAATAATAATATTTCCTGTTTTGCTTTTGTCACATTGGATAATGTCGTTGGGATTGCCAAGGTGCTTTTTTTTAACTTTTGTGTTAATCCCAATATCATTACGGCCACTCAATTTCTATCCATAAGTGTTTTTGTTGTGTGAGAGGATTAGTTTTTGCTCTCCTAGGAAAGATGTTATTTCCATGAGTTTGCCGTTTTTGCATTATTTGGAGTTTTTGAGTGAGTACTGAAATGATCCCTTACCTATCTCTATGGACACAAGTAGGTGATGCTAAGTTACAGGTCAGATCTGTGGAGAGCTCACTGTAAGAATATGTTTTTCAAGGTGTTTTTGAGCATAGGTAACACCTGCAATTGAATAAATGCAAATACTTCTTTTATGTACATCCCCTCTGTGTCTCTTAGCCTCATAGATATCAGAAAATGAGGCTCAAATGTCATCTCTCTCCACAGTGTGTTGTGAAGAGCCAGACACAGCAGCAGCTTTGTGCGTCTCATTAGAGTTTGTCTCTCTCTAATAGGAGCCATGAGGGTCGCATTAGGGCCTACAGATCTGCACTGCTCATCGCTTACACAACAAGCTCAGGAAACAAACAGTCTACATAATACAAGACAGCAGGCTGTAAATCCAAATACATAAATAAACAAATAATGGAAAAAGTAGCTTAAGCCAGGGTCAACTGTTTGGTATCCAGCAAAGAAAAAGACAGAGGGGGCGGGGTGAGTACAACTATGAACATGAAAAAGAGTTTCTAAATGTATTAAAAATGAATTATAAGGTACATTTTCGATATATAAATACACAGTACAGCAGTGATGTGGTGTTACATCATTCTGCATTCTTTCCTTCTAACTCTAAATCTTCAAGAAGTGTGACAAAATGAGAATAGACACCATCTTGGACTGCATCACAATTTATGGGGGAGAATGCACAAAATACTAAATCAATGTAGTATTTAAATGTATGTATTTAAGCTTTTACTATCCTTACAGAATTATTTTATGTTGATTTACAAAAAAAAAAAAAAACTTATACCATATTCTAAAATTCACCAAATATTTAGATTGAAAAAAGATACTATAAAAGGGTCTAAGGGTCACAATAGTATGAGAAAACAATGTCTAAGAAGATGATTATGGTAAGTGACTAAGTGATTTTAATTACATGCAATGTTGCTGTGACGTGTCTAGTTAACTGATTTAAACAGATTTTCGTGCTGCCTTCCTACTTGAAGGAGTAGGACGACAGCGCCATCTGCAGTATGACTTTTTTCAGAACTGTATTCCAGGTGTGAGAAAGTTGATATGCCCCCTCACCCCGATTTACAGTCTGGTGGACCCTCTTCTATGTCTTGCGCCAAGACCTATTGAACCTAATCGGACCTGATGTCTTCTGTGAATGTACAATGTAGAAAATGGTAAACTTAGAAAGAAAAAATACACTGAAAAAGGTGTGTTCAAAGGTCTGTTGCATGTAGGTAGCATGGCTTGTTTGTCTTGAAGATAAAATGATGCCTAAACTGAGCTGAAAGTTTAGTTTGATTCAAAGCTTGAATATTTGGTAGAGTATAATGAAATCTTTGTAGAGCATAATGTAATCACAGTAGAGTATAATGCAATCTTTGTCTGATATTAAATGTTATTGAGGTTAAAGTTCACCATGAATTGTAAACTTGTGTTATCTGCTCTTCCTGATGTCAGTGTGTATCAGTGTTTCCTGTGCATAAAGGAAGTACCACCCATCCTCTCTACCTCCCTTTTCTCCTCTCTCTCCCTCTCTCTCCCTCTCTCCCTCTCTCTCAGGTTCAGTTTATAAACTTATAGAAATATTTTGCCCTCATACTCAAACAGAGGGCCCCTGACATGGTTCATGGTTCCTGTTCTCAGGGTCATACATAGGACAGAACAGTCACTCAAGTGGCAGGAGAAGGTGTAGGGAGGACATAGGGTTTAATACTACTACCACTACTACCAGTACTACTACTACTACTAATTTCATCTATCACTTTTGTTAACCTGTCAGATCTTGAGCTAGTCTTGGTCAGGAGTACTTTAGCTGGAGGATTTTATCTATTGTGTATGATAATGATGGGGGAAACTGGACTGCCTGGAGGAAACCCATCACACACAGGGAGAAACATGCAAACCCTGCATAGAAAGGCCTGGGCAAACCGGGAATCAAAGCGTGAGTGCTAGCCACTTGTTGCGCCTGGAGTCTCTGGACAGGTGGATGTAATCGAAAATGTGTACTGATTGAGGGGTTTTTTTTTTTTCAAACTGTGGAGACTTAGATTTAGAGAAGTTTAATGCTATAGTGCAACATTCCAGGCAAAGCAACATATCCTTTGAGGCAAGCAGGTGCCAGATTCTCCACCAGAAAAGTTACACAGTACACGTTTAAAACAAATCCCATTATCAAAACACAGTGTCAACCACACTTGCACACATAATAAATTAATCCTAAACTAACCTTGCTCTTGCTCCATGTAAATTGCAATTCTTCGCACTTTGTCTCTCCTCTCTCTCTCAGACTAGATCAGAGTTCAACAGTTTAAACAGACAATGTACAGTCATGGTCCCCACATCTGTCACTGTTCACTGCTTTAATCACATGGCTTCCATCAAACTCACTGCAGTTTTATATGATCATTTTGGACAAGAGCAGAGAGGGAGCAGATCTGAGCTGGTGTTTCATAACCACTCAGTTTTATAGTGTACTATCAACATAGAGCAGACTACAGCAGTCCTACAGATCTATGTGGTAACACTGAACTGATTTCGGCTGATTGATAACATATGGACTTTTTCATGGTGCCTATTTGTCGAAATGACTGAAAAAATTATTCAATTATATAGGTCACAGTAAAAATATCTCGCAAGACCTGTTGGAGTTTGAAACTGTAGGTGAATCAAAAGGTTAGGAGATTGAACCTCTACACTCAGCAGTGAAACTCTTTACAAATAATAATCAACTACCTTGCTATAGTGACCAATTTTACCAAGAGAAGTAATCAAAAAATATGTTTAAATCATGTATAGTTCTATATATCTATTTTAATTATTTTTTTTATTTAAATAGTTAGTTTCGTTTTGTTTTTTAAACCAGATTCCATTCAAGTCACTCTACAAGGACAGTGAAAATAGATAATGACATCTTTCACTGGAGCACAACGGTAAGCACTTAAATTCGCAATATAAAATGTTTTAGACCAAAAATATGCTTTTATTTATTTAAGCATATTTTACTTTGTGTTTATAGTACTGAAAAACATCTGTTCTTACTTTGGGTGGGCTTGCAAAAAACCTCATTTGGCAGGAGAGGGGCCAATAAAAGTTCTGACAGGTTAGTGGAATTAGGTTTAGGGTTAAGCTACACCTTTTTCCCTGTAGGGAAATTTGTCCTCTGTATTTGACCCATCCTTCAATGCCGCTGGGGCAACGAGTCAGTGCAGTGCTGTGCTGTCCAGACCTTGAGTTAGGCTTGGTCAGGACTGCTTTAGGTGGAGGATTTTGCTTATTGTCCATGTATTGGGTTGAAGGAGTGCTCGGAGGAATACCACACAGATACACAATGCAGCAGAGGCCCCTCAACAAAGATCAATACAGTAACTTATCTTTCCAATGTAGATCTTATATATTTGAAGAGTTCATTTGCAAAAACAGATAAGTGACAAGTCATCAGAGGCTTGCAGTTTACTCATTTGTATTTTATATATTATTTTATATTTGTAGTCTATATTTGAAGTCTATGGTAGAAATGATTAAGAAGGACTACATTTCTTTTCAGGAACTTTAAATGCTACCAGTTGACTTCCTCCATATTATGTCTAAAGCCTCTATCTCCTGCTCCTTCACTTATCTTTTCTGCCAAATTCAACCTCAGCTGTATCCAGAGGCATCAGGAGTAGTACAGAGCACTTTTACAAACATAAGTGTGTTTTTCTGGTCTGAATTATCACAAACCCCATGGTTTAATCAGCCTCCAGTTTTTCATGCTGAGGGAATATTCAAACACCACACAGTCATCAGTAGGGAAATTTATTTTATAATCTAGAATATTTATATAACATGTTTGACTTCTGGCCTTGGTAGTTTTGACCTGGTTGTTGTAGCTTACTCATTGTTATGCTCAAAGTAAGGTTAAACAGGGGTTTATTATTTAAAGCAGACTTATTTTACAAAATCGACTGAGTGTTTAACCATGTTATAGTTGTTCCCCTTTCTCACTTACCCTATTGAAGTTGTATTTGGAGTGATTCATGCATGTTTGAGCGACCTTTAATCGCTTACTTTCAAGACTCCATTTTGCAAATCAATCTCCGTTTTCACCACCACTGGCACATGCCCACTGGTCTGTACTTACTTTATTCTCCAATTTTATTTTTAAAGTGTAGTTAAAATAGTTATACCATACCATAAATATTTAATTTATACCTGTAGGCCCATGAATAGGACCAAATCAGGACTAAACAGGTCTGGACTAAGATATGCCAAAACCAGGACTAACCGCAACTAAACTTGTTGTCCCATCAGTCTGAAGATGGATAAAAACACACCAAATGAAACCAAAGAGAACCACCTGTAGAACACAATTACATGAAATCCATCCATTAATATTTTTGAACAATATTGTCGTTTATGTTGCATTTAAGAGTACAGGTTTAGTACATTGTATGTACCAAATGTCTGGTCCTCTAATAGACCGATTTAAGATACAGAAGCGCAATGTACTATAAGATCAGTGTTTCCTTATTGAGCACCAGGGCAGACCAGTAGGATCAATTGCATCATTGTTTAGCGCAGAAAGCAGGCTTATATGTATATGGACATTGGCATCAGTCAGTTAATGATAGGAAAAGAAAACAGGGCTTTGTGTATAAAATGTCAAAATAAATGTGATTTTGATAACTTAATATTTGAAACTAGGTCACAACCTTTTTCCCAGATTGACCCACCATGAACTTAGACTTGATACAGTTTTCTCAGTTTTATTATTTTAGCTGGTCGTTTTTTTTTTTTTTTTTTTTTTTTTTTGGCATCTGAAGAATATTTACAACTCTTCTCTGCTTTTTGGCTACATTCACCTTGAACATTGGAATGCAGGACCTGTGACGATTAGCAGTTGCTCAATATCACATGTGGGGGCCCTGAAGTTTAGCTGGGGCCAGACACAGAGGAGCTGAGGAGAGGATAACGTAATGTAATTATGGTATGCCATTGTGGTGGTTTAATTTAGACCAATTATACTAAATACAGTAGGCAAAGCAATTATTTGTAGGGCACAATTTGTACACAAAGTAAGTCAGAGTACTTTACAGAACAAAAGCCGCGTGTTAAAAGTCACTTTTTTGTGATAAAGACACCAGTAATTGAATAAATTGAAAATGCATTAATGCCGAACTGTGGAACATTTCAAGCAAAGCATTAGCATCTCTATGGATACACACCCCCATCAGTGGGGAGGGAAATTCCAAAAATTCCTGGAGCCCTCAACCTATTTGTGCTGCGACCTAACCCGTAAGTCAGACATGTCAAACTCAGGCCCATAGGCCAAATTTGGCCCTCGATATAAATATATTTGGCCCGTGAGATCATATCAAATATGTATTAGAGCTGGCCCAGCAGCCGTTGCGCATCTGCTGCTTGTCGCCTCACTCAAATTTAATCCACCCCTTCTAAAAAACATGCAGATGTTGTTGAAATTTTTTAATAAACATTTAGTTTGGCCCGCGACTTAGTTACAGTTTTTAATTTTGGTCCTCTGTGAATTTGAGTTTGACACCCCTGCCGTAGGCCATCCTGCTGTACCGTTTTAAATCCCTAACCTTTTTGGTATTTTTTGGCAGAACAGTTAGCATATTAGCATTGACATATTTTCACTCCAGATGCCCTCCCTGACCAAATCCTTCTTCTTACTTACACTTGGTATGCTAGCACTTTTAACCACAACTTGCTTTATTTCTGGCAAAACATCAGAGGTCTGTGGCGTCAAAGATCCATCATTTGTTCCTTTACAATTACGCAAAAATAATTGTAAATGTTGCTTTTCATATCAACAGAGGAGTTTAGAGCAGCCAAAAACTGCACTCAAGTAAGTAGTGGTGCAACAAATTACTCAACTAAAAGTAACTTCAATAATTTCAAAACATGAATTAATGTACATCTAATCTAGTATTTCAAAGGATAGGCACAAAAATGTGAAAACTGAATCATATCTGAAGGAGCGGTGCAAGAAAAACTAATGTTCAAATTATTTCATATTGACAACATAAGGCTTTGTCACTTGTAGATTTACTCACAGTCGGAAAACTAACCAAAACATTTACTCAAGTAAGAGTACTGTTACATCAATACAAATATTCCTAAAGTAGGAGTAAAAGTAAGCTTCTAGAAAAGTACTCTTTAACAAGTAAATGTAACCGAGTACTACCCACCTCTGCAAATCAGCTGTTGGAATGGTAGTCACATCTTCTTGTTACTCAGCGGCATAGTCTGCTTTCCTCATTTTAATCTTTTATTTGTGCCTTTGTCTCTGTTTCAAAGATTGTATGAATGTTATACTCATCCTCTCTGTTCGGACTGCTTTGTGAATGGTTTTGCCTAGTCGTGACCTGGCCTTGAATGTGTAAAACTGCGAATTTTGTACAAGCACTCAAAATCTGCCATCTCCTCAGACTCTGCACTGCTGCCAACCACATGTGGCGTGCACCTGGTGAACATGATACAACTCTTCCACCAGTCTCCCATTCAACTGTTTTCCACAATTTTAAATAAGTATATATATTTTAGATCCTGTTCCAGTCTAAAGATCCAGATGGGAGTAATCTAAGTGTCTGTTGCAGTTGACGAGAGTTTAAGATGGAGGGAGTGGTGGATCATGTTCGCATTACAATATTAAAAGCTCCCACTGATCCGCTTCCAAGTGTTTACTGCCAATGCCTTTGAAGGAGACAAAATATAAAAGATCTAACTGATATGACAGCTGAAGACAGAGCATGAAATTATAATGTTGTCCACTTTCAGATAACAAAATATTTTTCCACAGCATTAAAGATATGCTATATAGCCTTTTTTAGATTACTTTTAATTTACTTTCTCCATGTATTCTTACAGAGAAAGTCAGTTTGAGTGGTCAGGCAAGCGTTCAACACCTGCTTGTTTCTAAAAATGTAGTAATGCTTTGTCTGACATTTTCCCGCAATAAAATTATCTACAGTATTTTCATGGAGACATCCAGGTCAGATCTGTGGAGAGGCGAACCAGCTCACAGTAGGAATCAATGTTTTTCAAGATATGTTTTTGGATATTCAAACACATAAAAATACACCGCCACTAGAAAAGTTATGTATTACATCTTTAAAGTACATCTATCAACAAAATCATGCATTTACTGATCTATAGAAAGTGTGTATAGAAATAACTGTGCAAATATCATTCTAAGTGGAATAGTTTAAAATGCAGGTGGTTCAAACTCAACAGTGAGTGATTTTACAGCCAATTGTAGAAACCATAGGTCCAGATGTTGTGGTAGTAAAAAGATGCAGATCTCCAGCTGTGGAATGAGTTGGACCAGAGCCACTGCTGAAAGAAAAGGGAAGATCCAGGAGCCAGACCAGGAAGCAGCAGAGTCTGGAGACCAGAGGGCCAAACAGGACTGTGACCAGAGACTGAATTGAAGAGGTACAACTATCACGCTAAAGGTGCACTATGTAACCTTTTTGATGTCTGCTACCTGCGTGTCCACATGAAGATGTTTTTACTTTGCTTGGAATGTTCCACACTGTGGCATTAGACTTATTTAACCTGGTGATTCCATCATGACTAGTTACAAGTCAGATCTGTAGAGGCAACACAGTAAAATTAGTCTTAAGCAAATCTAAACTATGACAACGCAAGACAAAAAAGACAGACTGTACAGGACTCTTTAAAAGACATTTTTAAGGATTAAACTAAGTCTACTCTATGCTTTTATCAAAATATCAGGACTAAATTTAGGTTAAAAGAGGCATTATACAGGAGCCAAGCAGTATGCATTTTAGACTTACAGTTTGAATCAAAGCAAAACAACAACAAGACCAAAATGGGGTCAAGATCAGCGGAAGCCTTCCTATCTATACCAGAGTATGCTGTCTAGACATTTGAATGGTTTTCCTGTAGCATTTGCTTGTATCTGGTGAGCTGTTGGGCACATCAGGCTTTGGTTTGAGAATCATGGCCGCAGACTGACACAAGTGATAAATCTGGTTGTAGTAAAACATTTTCTTCATATGTTTCAGTC
Source organism: Periophthalmus modestus (assembly GCA_019594935.1). Lineage (NCBI taxonomy): Eukaryota > Metazoa > Chordata > Actinopteri > Gobiiformes > Gobiidae > Periophthalmus > Periophthalmus modestus. The sequence continues at coordinate 24,709,445 of JAIEZT010001368.1, forward strand.
CGATGGGAAATCAAATTCAGCTGCAGAGTTGCAACATGGCTGCTTTGGCTTTGGGGAAGATATAGACAACACGAACATTCACCCAGTAAAAATAACTATATCACTTTGTAGTATGTAATAATGGACACTGTGCATATGTCTAAAGAAAGAACAATACAAATCAAAATAATAAATAAAAAACAGCTTGTCCCACAAACTGGACTAGATTCCTTAAATCAGGGGTAAATGGTATACAACTATTTGTCTCATGATTCTAAAAGGCATAATTGCAAATTTAAAAATGCAACTTTTTATCAATTTTGGATGTGTTTATTATACTGAACAACATGCACCCTTACTGTGAGCAGGCTTGCATCTCCACAAACCTGACTCCTGCTTGTTTTTGTAGAAATATTGTTCATTTAGCTATAATCTTCCACAATGTGGCATATGACATGTTTGAAAGTTCCAAAGGTGTTTACTGTCCATGGAATCATGCAGAAAGTTACATATTGTATCTTTAAAGTTGGACAACATACAAATAAAGTTAATTAGAAGTAAATTGCATTTGTAGAAACCAAATTTTTCACACAGTTGTTTTGTTGCATTGTTTTCCCATTAGAAGGAACTAGGGACTAATTTACAAGCACGCTTTTTGCCAAGGAGATTATGTTTGAAAGTGAAAGAAAGTTGCATGGACTGCATTAGAGGCCTGTTTTATAGTGGCTTAACCATGTTTACCTATGAGAATGTTTTAGGATTTATGATAGCTTTGATTTTTGCCTTCTATTATACTTAACTTGCTATAAGGATACGAAGAATACTTGCTGCTTTGATTTTTGCCTTCTATTATACTTAACTTGCTATAAGGATACGAAGAATACTTGCTAAAGGTATATAAACATGGCTCTTATAGTTCTCAGTTAGTATAGTTTTACATGTAACACAGTTGTTGAGTGGTTTGGGTCATAAAAGGATAGTTGTTTTGGGGCAAGTAACACACTGTAAATCAGTCAGTGGGTGTAGCTGTAACTTTAACTGGAAATGGTTTCAAAAGTTACTGAAAAACATATGGACAGAGAGCTCTAGCTCCAGCTTCCCACCATTCAGACACTTATGGATTTAAATTGAGTTTAAAATATTGTGTTATTCTGTTTTTTTTGATGCAATACTTTAGTTGTTGTGATAGAACATGTGGTAAATATTTTATCTAATGTTATCAATAAATGACATTATATACACTCTGTTATAGCCACAGCTGCCCTGGCGTAGTATGATGGAAGCAAAGCGATTTTTTAAAATAATTTATTCTAGCACTTATATAATCCTGTCTAACTTCAAGAACAACCAGTGTGGATTATAGGCTCAATAAATAACTTTGCAATGCTATGGCTATCTCTTTGCAATTCAACTGTGCAGGGTTACCGAGGCTTGATGTTATTTTGTATGGCTAAAGGATCAAGGGCTGCTTTATGTAACACCGTTGTGGAACTCATGTATTTCTTATGAGGATCTCTGCAGTTTAATTGCTGCACCACTTCCAAACTTGATAAAGCTGTATCTGGGAGGGCATCTCATGTAATTATGTCTAACCAATAAATAAATCAGTAGAGCAGATGATATCCTGTGATGACCCAAACAAATCTCAATAGCTGCAGTAGTTTGGTATTACATGCACTCTTAATAGAAGCACTTTTGACCAAATAACTGTCAATGTCATGCCCACAGATTATGCAGAAGATGTCAATAGTACTAAGCAAATTGTTTCATTTTTTTACAACCACTAACATGCCAACAAAATATCCTATCTCTTACTCTTACCTCTTAAAGGGGCCATAATACTGTTTCCTCGTCACACACATACTTGGAGTTGTGTTTTCATTCATTCACACATGTTTTACACACACATGTTACATATTTAAACTGAGCTCTCTCTTCCCTGCTCCACCTTGTGATGTGGTAATACAGGAAGAGCTCTACTGTGTTTTTAAACTCCATACACCGTCACTAGAATCATTTGTATAATTTTAGCCCTGGAACTGCCTGTCTCTATCGAACTAAAGGCAAAGGTAGCTGTTAACGTGAAATCATAACAACATCACAAGGTGGAACAGAGCATTTTGAGCTTTGGAGATGTAGACAGACTAATGTCATTGTGTTGGAACAGAGAAGGTTCTGTGCTGTGTCTGGAGGATACTGCATATGACTGCTCTGAATTATGACTGGCTCGATATTTTAATCTGGTTTTGAACCGAAATCTCTCGCAAAAATTGTTAAAGATACTAATAAACCTTATGAAAAATTGTTTTATGATAATCCTGGAGGCACATTATGTTTTTGAGACTAGCAGCACACAAGTAGAAAAAAGGAACAGAAATAATGGAGCATTGATGAATGAATAGAGCATTCATTACTAACATGCATCTCTTGTCACTAGTTCAACACCAGTTCATCTTCCTTTTGACACTGTCCACTGCAGACCAGGAACACGGCACTAAATCTGCAGCTTTGAAGATGCTTTCTACTTGTAACAATATGGTCCTTGTTAAACTCACTCTTACCCTTTTTGTCATTTTACCTGTTGGTGGTTATTAATATTTAAGATTGTCGTTGCCAATTTAGATAGCGTCCTTGAAGATAATAGCGATAGTTGTAGTAGACCTCATCCACCAAGCTAATTGTCAGATTGATTGGACAAGGAACAAGTGAATACTGCTGTTCTGTCCTTAGGCAAGACACTTCACCCACCTTAGTATGAAAGCTGTGTGTGGGTGACGGCTGGAAAGATTGATTAAAAAATTGAAATTGCTTAACAGAATAAGAAATACATAATATAAACAAATAAAAACGTAGTAGTAGTAGTAGTAGTAGTAGTAGTAGTAGTAGTAGTAGTAGTAGTAGTAGTAGTAGCAATAGTAGTAGTAAGAGAAGTTGCAGAGTTAGTAGCAGTAAGTAGAAAGCAGAGGTCATTATCTCCCATATTTTGTTCCCAAATGCATAACTATGTTGTTCTTAATCTTTGTCTAACTGTACTTTGGGTTATAGGTTAGAAAACTTAATGTTCCAGGCTGATCAAAGACGTCGAGTATAGAGGAGTTCAAAGCTGACATCCTGAGGAAAAGCATCTGTCGTGTTTATAGTCTTGGGTCACGGTTTACACAAATGTACAAGAGTCCTGTGGATCAAGGACAAGACAAGTCCATCCCATCTGCTCCTGTCCTAAACATGCAACACACAGTCATAGGTTATCTCCATTTTACATTTGACTATAGAAGCAGGGGGGAAGTGACCGGGGAGTGAACCGTGTTTGTTTTGGTGCATCGCGCTGGTTGGTACGTGGGGTTTTAGATGGGCAGATTGCAGTGTTTAAATTACAGTGAGGTACTGGGCATATGTAAGGCTCACAAAGGAAGTCCATGTATACAGAGAATGTAAATTGAAGCAAGGTTCAACCAAAATGTCAAAAATGTTCAATTATGTGAAGCAAATTGTTTATCCAGTCATAGCATATACCGTTGTATTTTAAATATTGTTCCATGTTGTTAACAAGTACTCTTTCCCGTCGGGGACATTTTGACTTTTGTGTGTTTGCATAATTTGGAGTTGTGTTTTGTTTCCTTCACACGTGTTAAACACAAACCCTGCATATTTAGACTGAGTTCTTCTCTGAAGCAGATGCCATGTGGTAATATGGGAAGTGCTCAGGACAAAAAACTCCACAATTTTGCAAGAGTCGTATCAAGAGTAAAACTGAAACTCCTGAAAACACCAGTGAAAGAAGAACAGAGGAGGGACAGTGAATATATGGTACAGAGGAGGGACAGTGTATATATGGTACAGAGGAGGGACAGTGAATATATGGTACAGAGGAGGGACAGTGTATATATGGTACAGAGGAAGGACAGTGAGTGTAAAGGTTGAAGGATGCTGAGGTTAGTGCTACTAGGAAAGACCCAGAGGAGATGTATAAATGCAGTAGAAGTGCCATCTCCTATTTTTAGCTTGAGCCACTTCATCACAAGTGCCTTCTTAGAGACTTAATTTATCCCTGTTCAAACAATCTACAAAGGCTTATCTTTTCTGTAGAGTGTTGTCTTTAATCTGAAGAGGAGACAGAAAAACAGTGAACCATTTGCACCATTTAGAAATATCTTTGTTGTTCTATCACTCATTCAGCGGCCAGTATTTTATCGATCAAACTGCCAACTGCCTCTCTTAGCTTTGATTTAAAACGTTCAGAAAAACACCTGAAAAAAATCACCTGGACCAAATCAATATACATTTAAATTGTTATTGTTTTCTAGTACTTTTTCTAGTACTTTTTCTCTGAGGAATGTGTAAATTATCCACAGACAGGTGCAGTGGGGGCCATCTTGAATTGGATAATGCATCTAACTGTCTCCCTAATAGTGCTAATGGTTTAATTATATGAGCCTAACAACACAGCCCAGAATAGCACTGTCCCAAAATAGAATAGGGGATTGGTGTCATTAAAGGGGACACTCTGAAGACCCTTTGTTTGGTTTAATAGCTAGCTAACTGAGATTAGTGTCACGATACTAACATTTAAACTCAATTTTAATACTACGGTAGGAAGGAAGAGGAGACTCAATATTCAATACATGTTTGTCCATGGGTGTACACTAGTCTGTGTGTCTTATACTTGTTCTGATACAGCTCAGGATCATTCTAAATCTGTTCAGGGAAGGTTCAATTCTGTCCTATGAATGTGACTTGTTTACTGATATCTGCTCAAATGGCTATATAGTTTTGATACTAGTTTTAGTATTGATTACCATCTGATTTTCGATACTTTTGATGATCCTAACTGGGACTGTCCCCCAACCTAAATGTCTGCAATGTGTTTGCGAGGCCTGTTTTTGCACATGTGGATTTGGGGGCAGGGTTGAGTGGGTCACAAGTTTTTGCACACAATGGTGAGTGTTGTTTGGTGTTTACCCAGTGCATTTTACAAGCATTAAATTTTGCATAATTTATTTTCATTGCAGTGTGGTAATGTGCCACTGTTGCTGCTGCGGCTACATAGTAGAATTTCAAAATAAGTGACAATGGTAAAAATAATTAGACAAACATGTATTTTAAAGGGAGAAAATGGTCATAAAAATAAGATGAAACAATGTTGTAAAAGTGACATTAGAGCGAAGAAAAATACCCATAAAAAAGAAATGAGTTCTTAATTGAAGTCATAACAGATTCGGAGATGAGGTGGTCCTTGATTTTGCGATGTTATGACTTGTGAAGTGGTTAAGACACTAGACATACAAAATTATATCAAAAAGGTTGGTAGTTCCATTTCCGCTCAATGCACACTGTTGTTGTGTCGTTGGACAAGTCACTTCACCAAATTCTTGTGTGATAGTTTTTATAATCCTGATTGGTTCTGGTTGTAAAGAAGGTTTGAATGGCAGTGTGCCCCAGGGCAGCTGTGACTTCAGAGGTCCCTCATCATCACACAATGTGAGTTTAATATTCAACTGTTCAAATGTTTTCTCTTTTTCTTTCCCTGTAAACTGCAATGTTGATCAAGCAATTTTAAAGTATAAACAGTTCTACTGACTTACAGTAGCATTTTACTGTAACAAGTAGCAGATTTTCATACATATATCTGTATTGTTCCAAAAATGCCTATGTGACATTTCTTAGCACTACTATTTATTTATTTATTTTTTAAACAGACCTATTCTGCTGAATACACTTTTCAGAACGTTTAATCATGTTATACTTGTTTCCACTTAACACTGACTCACCCAAAGTTGTACTTGAAGTTATTTCTGCATGTTTGAGCAATACTTTGTTCTCCAATTTTATTTGCTTAATCAATGATACACATAGGATTGTTGCATAGTCATTTTGGTGCAAATGAAAAAAATCCCCTTCTCGCCAGTGTGATCCACAGCTATCCATTGCAGGTGCCGACTCTTTGTTGAGCTGACTTGTTTCTTTTATTAAGTCGTTTTAGATTAATACTGCGATTTTAAATGTGTAAATATGTATAATGATATAATGATAATGATCCACGAGTGTCATAACAGACAAAAGCATAATAGGTCTTCTTAACAATTCCAAGTAAGTACAGGGAGTGGGAGTTTCTGAGCACTCAACCCTTGAAAGTGTAGGACAGTGCAGGATTACTCAAACACGTATGAATCATTTAAAACACAACGCATAAGCTAATAATGAGGGAACACCATTATAACATGGATAAAAGCTCAAAGCTCATAAAGGTGAATTATATCCCCTTTAAACTCCAGAGAGATGCCGTATTATTTAGTTTAGGCAAGCCTGCCACACTTAAAATGTGTTTCAGATTGATAAAATGTACAAAAGCACCCTTAATAGACGTCTATATCAAACAACAACCACAGTGTCTCGCCTGTGGTTAGAATAGTGGGGGCAGGCTGCGAAAGATGAAGTAAAACACATCAGCCTACATGTGTTCTTATTTACTATGAGTTTTCATTGTAAATCATTCAATCAAAAAAAGCAAAATACATATGAACAACCTAAGGGCAAATTACCCATTAAACTAAGAGACGGAACTTGTAATGTATTAAATAGATATTTAGCTGATGGAAGAAAACCATTTCCATAGTCATTAACAATTTAAAACAAAATTGTTTACAGTTTGAATAGGAAAAAGTAAGTATAAGAAAGCCATGACTAAAGAGCACTTATGGACAAATGATGGTATTTCTGAATCAATTGTGTGGAATTTTTAATTCGGTTAAGGAACTAAACCCGGATCTAGACCTGGGAAAGACCAGTGAAAGACCAGGGCTAAACCAAGATTAGAATAGGAGTAAACCATGTTTGCAGTGTATATAGATGGATACAGGTATAGTTCAAATCAACCAATAAAGTACTTGATGGGGAAATTAGGTTGTATTTCTGAATCAATTGTGTGATTTTTTTAATCAGATCACTTATATAGGCTAAGAAACTCATCCCAGGACTAAACCTGGATAAGACCAGGACCAAACTCGGACTAGAATAGAGCTAAACTGTCTATATCAGGACAAACGGAGATCAAACTAGGACCAAGTGACAAGGAACACAGCACAAAATTTGCACATTTCCCCTAATAATGTTTCAAAAGCCATTAATAAACCTTTTCTGACTCTTTTTCTGTCACAGGATATGTACATTTCAATTTGTTGAATTAAAATCATTATGCATTAAACCTTATTATATGGGAGTTAGCTGCACTTTGCAAACTCTGCAACCCAGTAGTGTCTTCTCACATGAGTCTAACATTATGTCAGCCCACAATAATAAGACATAACTGAACTCACATGACTTTAGTTTGGTCAAAGATGCCATTGTTTTTCTGATGGTAATGAATCAGAGGAGACCGTTCACATGCGCAGTCATCAAGAGCAGTCCACATGGGTCCCACTGAAGACGCTTTGTGCTGGGCTTTCAAAAGACTTGGGGTCAGAGTTAGACACTTACTAGAGCAAAGTGAATGTATCTTATGTGCGCTTATGTGCGCTGAGGTGCATTCACATGTACTCAGTTTAGTCCTGATGTAGACTGCTTTCAGTCTCGTTCTAGTTCTGTATATATGTATTTTATTGTTCAAAATGTTGAACAATGTGGTCTGCATGTGTAGTACGAATGCATACATAGATCTAAATTGGTGCACTATGTAACTTTACTGGTGGTTGGCTCATATCGTGTATCAATATTTCCCTCATGATTAACTCTGAGTTGTCATGGTCAGGTGACATTTGATTAGACATTTGTTTGTTGTTGGCAACCTTGAGTGTCTAAAAAGTGAATAATAAATGAAATATGTTTTATTATTATTATTATTATTATATTATTATTATTATTATTATTATTATTATTATTATTATATTATTATTATTATTATAATAATAATATATAATAATAATAATAATAAGTATTATTATTGTTATTATTATTATTATTATTATTATTATTATTATTATTATTATTATTATTATTATATTATTATTATTATTATTACACATAATAAAAACATATGGCATGAATGTACAAGTGGTATGACGTCACAGACCCTTCACTAGAAATGTTACACAGTGTACTTTTTCAGATGACTCAGCATTACTTTAACTAGACTAAACCAACCAGGACTTGCAACACCACCTGCTAAGTTCATACAGTGAATGTTTCATTTATTTAGAACCCTACAAGTGTGTTTACATTAGTATTTGGTCATTTGAGTTTGCTTGGGAAACCTCTGATAAGGCTGCACTTCCACTGTGGTGAAAGTGTGCAGAGGACAGATAAACTGTGACATCATACAAACTGAGCCTAAACACAAGGACTGTTTCCGTTAGATAAATAAATCGTACTCCAAATCCAACTCATGACAGCGAAACATTGGACACTGAATGTTATGCAAAGTCAGTATGAATGGTAAGTGATATTGGAAATCTATGAGCTCTTATCATGTTAAAATGTGAAAAAACAAAACAAAAACATTGAACTCAACTAAAAAGAACCTTACACAGTTGGCTTATAACTGAATAATTGGCCCACTTAACTTAAAACTCAACATACACACAGAATCATAATCAATTCTGCGTTTACTTGATCCATGAGACACTACACTACATATAGTTGAATGAGATGCAACATGGCACCCATTAAAACGTATTGCAGTGTAAAGCCCTCTCACCACATAACTCACTGTCTACCGCTCAGGACCATATCAAAGCCTCTGCGTGAGACACTCGGGTAATAAAACACGACTAGAACCAAACAAACGCAGTTCTGCACGTTACATAAAACTCAATGTCCCTTGAAGGAACAGGGCAACCTACAATACTGGGTTGCATAGGCTATAGGCCAAGGTGAATAGGAATATGTGGTCTGAATATAGGGCACATTTTTGGCAGAGAGTTGAGGCTCTTGTGTTCTGTTTGGTCCCATGCCACCACTCCATCACCACACAAGTGCACTAGAGCGGACCATAAACCCTCCTCGCACTCTCTGCTGAGGCTTTGTCCGGTGTTGCTGCACGGAATGACCATTCAAGTCAGAAAAAATTAACTTATCCTTAAAATATGGAAAAAAAACAGACATTATTTGGTGATACTGCCATTAAATATGAAATATCAGTTCAATTTGCACTTCTGTCAAATAAAAGCAAAAAAAACAACTAACAAAACTACTAAAAACTAAAGAACAAAACAAAACAAAAAATAATTAAAAAAAATAAAAAATAAAAATAAATAAATAAATAAATAAAAAATAAAAACAACAAAAACAAAATAACTAACAAAATAACTAAAAACAAGCAAAAAAAAAAAAAAAACAAAACTAAAAACTAAAACTAAAAAAAAAACTAAAAACTAAAATACAAAAAACAAAAAAACAAAAACAACCTTTGTGGTCTTGTACCTCACTAAAGGCAGGGATGCTCCGCTCTTGAATCTGATTGGTCGTGTGCCCAGTCTCCGGGGCAGGGGTTATAAAAGTGCTGGGGCTGGTCTGGTGTTCAGAGCAGCAGGAGCACAGCGCGCGCAGCAGGACGCGCGGGACGCATCGTTTACTTTTTATGGTCTCATCTTAGCAACCAAACCTCTTAAGGAACCGTTAACAACGCGCTGGTGGATTAACTGCATGGAAAAGTCATCAGAAAACTTGTGGATTTGGTAAGTAAATGCCTCACGTTTCCGTGCGTAAAAGCCCGATTTGTCTATAAAACTGTGGAGGATGTAGTGATGCGTTTGGCTGGTGGTATAACTAGACTACTATAAACACTTTGTTGGGTTATCGCGGCAACTCATTTATATTACCACGGTTTTATATATTATGTTTGTTTCGTTCCGCTGATGTCGTTAAACTTCCCATATCATGCTTTCAATACGCTCTGCCTATTTACTTTTTTCTACTTTTATTGACTTGATTTTCTGCCGCTGGTTTGATTTAAAGCCAGTAAAAGTGGAAACAGTTCTTTTTGCACCCCTTTTCAATTTTACGTCCTTACGCACGCAGCTGCCAGTGAATATAACACAGCACGGGCCCAAAGACTTGCATATCCAGACGCACTCAAGCTGGCACTGGTAAAAGTTGAAATGAAACAGTTTTCCTCTGAATATTTATTTTAGTTCAGAAATATGTTATGGTTTATGCTGGGATTCTCGTCTGGACTAACAAACAACACTGAAACATGTACTTGTCTGTCCTAACTGCTCATTTATTAAGGTGCTGATCAATTTTACAGTATGGATTGAAAAGTTTAAGATGAGTTACACATATACTACATATGGTTAGGATTGTGTTTTGTGAGTTTTGACGTTGTCTCAGATCATAGTGTCCTATATAAATTAAAATAACTTACGATAAATATTTTAAAGCTGTGTCTAAATTAAAGATGCACTTTGTAACTCTTTGCTGAAGGGTCTGTATCATAGTAACACTCTGTCACCACCAACCTTTATAACAGTTGTCAACTCCACCAACTGAGCTACTGTCATGCTTTTCAGGTGGTTTTATTCCTAAAAGTTGGCCCAGTAGTGTCGCCCTTGTCTCTATGGAGTAAGATCAGTGCACCTCTAATGTGCAGACAGCTTTATTCGATTTTTTTTTTTTATTGTTTTGCGTACTGAGTAGTCTTAATGTGGAATGAATTTAATTGTGTTTTAGTTGTGACTTGACCTTGATGTTTTGTGGTGGTTTAGTCCTGTCTGTACAGCAGTGCAGCTAGTTGTATTGTATGTTCTTAGCCCCTCTTTAACTTTGGTCTTGTCATTTTCCTCTCCTTTATTTAAACATATCTTGTATTTATTTATTGCAGGTGTTTTATTTCTTAACTTGTAACTTGGCGTGATGGTGTCATCTGTTTATCTCCATTACGATCAATTTAATGCCACACTGTGGAACATTAAACATTAATATTTTAAAGCAATGCAATAATATCTCCATGATAACAAGCTGGTGGTGGACCCTCTACCAGAAAAGATACACATTTAACTTCTAACGCAGCAGGCACCTGATTTGTCTGTTGGTAATGCTCATATCTTGAGTTACAGATACAATAGCAAAATAACAAAAACAAAAAGTAAGAGGATCATGTAGACTGGGTTAATGCAAACATTTTATGACCAAAATGACAAGCCTAACAGCAGCATTCACAGAGACAGTGGCGACAGTTTTCCATTGTAAAGTGAATTGTAGCCAGAGTCAATCCATGGTCTTACCTCAAGTTTGTTTTTAATTAGTTTTGTATCTTTTTATTGTTAATGCACTCAGTCTTCAACTCATTACTGAATCACATTCCATCTCTGGATCTGTTCATTTTTTTGCCAAATTTCCATGTTTGAAGAGAATCCAGCCTCACATAAAGGTCAAAGTTGGTTTCCAAGATAACCGGTAATAAATTAAAGATATTAATCGCAATCACAACCAAGCAGACCAATTATTTTATTCAATGCACTTTTAGACACAGGACAAAACAGAAACTCAGTTGATAAAATGGAGAAGATGAAATTGGGAAACAGCCAAACTTTCTCTTTTTCCAATAATTTCATTCATGTGACTTTAGGGCCTGTACAAAGAGAAAGGCTTCTGTATATGAGCGGCATAAGAGGCTTGAGGCAGTGATATTGATGCATTGGAGCCAAGCAGATACAAAAAAAATAAATAAATAAAAAAAAAAAATATCCTCACATATTTAGTTTAGTCAATAATTATAAAAATGTATCATTCTCACTCCACATGCAGAAAACAACATATAGCTATAGATATCTTGGCTTTTATGAATATAGTATAGTTCTCCAGTTAAAGATCCACTATGTAACCTTCTGGAGGGAGTTCCGGTTGTTTCCATCAACTTATTAAAGCTCACCCTGGAATGTTGACAGTATGGCATTAAACTGATCTATGTTGAATTCAGTCCTATTGCAGGTGCTTTATTCTCTAAATATCTCGTAATACATGCAACCTACTGTGAGCAAGCTCGCCTCTCCACGGATCTGACCTGTAGTTCAAGTTAGTGGCAGTATGGTTAAATGCCATACTGTGGAACAATCCAGACAAATTAATAATATCCCAACAGAGATATTTCAGACCCCCCCACCAGAAAAGTTACAGCATCTTTTTTCTTCAGTGATATTTTGCAATAAGATATCTTGATATTTTTTGTATTGTACTGACAAATATTGTACTGAAGATCGAAATAAGGGTCAGCCCCACTTTTCCCTGACAAGTTTCTGCTCCTCACTTTAAGCTGTCATGAGGTATTAAGCATTGTCAATGTGAATAGATTTTTCTGTGTATGACTATATCCCTGCAGTTATTGCTTCTGTTCTGAATGTGTTAGTTTGTGCTGAGCCACCCCAGGGCATGCTGGGATATGAGGATGCACATGACTGAGAGAGAAATGGATAGACAAGAAAAAGAGAGGGAGGGAGAGCAGCTGTTTTTGACTCACCTCTGTCTCCAACACAGAGCAGTTTAGAATGATCAAGAAGTAGCCTCTAAAGATACTGGACTACAGTGCTGATGAAAATATAGAGTCTGGATTGGTGATTTTAGCCAAGGAAAGGTGAGGAAAATCTAATTGCTTGACATGTGACCTCACACATCAATCATGAAGTGTATACCTAATCTTAACTTTAGGCGGGTTTCTCCTGTGATATTATTGAATTGCCTAGAAAGTTCCACAGTATGATTTAAAATGTATCTATCTCCCTGGAGACAAGGCAAGCAATTCTACCATGCCAAGTTTACAGGTCAGATCTGTGGGGCGACCCCGCTTACAGTAAGAATGCATGTTTCATTAGCAATTAAAACACCTGTCATTGAATAAATGCAAGATATATGAAGTTTAATGCTTAATGCTTTACTGTGGAACGATAACAAAGCAATAACATGGAGACACGCAGGTGGCAGACAGGCACCAGAAAACTTTCACAGTCCACCTTTAAGTCGGTAGTTCTTTATTTTTATAGTTTTTGTTTCACAAGTTTGTCTTAGCATATCTTACTGATATCGAGCATATTCCAACTATGTCTTTTACAGAGACAGATAGAAAAATGCATCATTGAAGAACAGGTTTAATAGATTTCTTCTACTGATTAGAAACCATCCACTGAAACCGCACATTTTACCTTAATACTCACTAATCCATGTAAAATGCTTGTTCACCATTATACTAATCTTTAAGTAACATCACCATATCCCAGGGTGGTCCACTCAGTTGGTGGGCTCCAGCTCCTAATCTGCAGATTTCTGTTGTTTATTTACAACCCCAAAGAAGGTCAAAAATCATCAAGAGAAAATGTCTACAAATGTCAACAAAAAGGTAACCAATTCCAACAGGAGAGATGGTGAATGAAAGACAAGCCACTCCCTGTACCCCAGCAGGAAGAGATGTCACAATGTAGTGAAAGGAAAGAGTAAGTTTCATCTTTTGGGTGAGGGTAGAGTACGGAGAGGCTGAAGAGGCTGATACTTCTGTTGCTGTGGTAGAAATAGTGATTTTATATGTAAGATTTGAGAGGTGGTGGTGAGTCAATTGTTGTAGCTATCTCAAAAGAATCACATGATATATTAATATTTACGAGTGACAGTTGCGAAGTAGGTTAAGTGTTTTACCATATAACTAGGCCATTTGACAAAACTAAACCAAAAAATAAGGAATACAATTTTTTACAGATTATAATCAAAATTATATAAAAACATTGTATACATTTTGCCAACCCATACTTACAGTGTTGTCTTTCTAAATATTGAAATACTTGCTCCTCTCCATTTGCTGGGCTTTCTGCTTCACTTGTGCATGACAGATCCACATGGATGGAGTAATTGTTTTTGCAGCAGCCTTTGGTATTTTAATGACCTTGACTGTACATGTGTGGCCAATGCAGCCATCACAAACACTCGGGTCAGTGTGAAAATCTGGACCTCACTTTCCATTCTATATTTTTGATTTCAAACAGAGCTGCAAACTGACCGTGTCCATGCTTAATCACAAATCTGAGTTATGCTCATTGCAGCAGATTTTAAATCTGCATGCAAGTCTCAATCAGATAAAGGCTTAATGAAATGAGAATGCAACTGCATCAATGACACAAATAGTTCTGTGTTTGCTTATCTTGTTTCTGTATCACCATGTATTTCAGACATATAGAGCTTATGAGATAGTCGTGGGCAGTAGTGGAATCCTGGTGTGCTTGGTATTAAAATAATCTATCATCATCTATCATCTATCATTATTAGTTAATAAGAATAAAGTTTCAAACATAGGAGGGTATAAGTTAAAGGTGCACTGTGTAACTTTTCTGGTGGAGTCAGTCACCTGCTTGTTTTTATGGAGATGTTACTGCTTTCCTTGAAGGTTCCACAGTTTGGCTTCTTCTATTGATAAAATACCTTGAAAAAATATATTCTCATTTAGAACAGGGCCACCTCTCCACAGATTTGACCTTCCACTTTGCCTGATAGTGCCACCTGCTTGTCTCCATAGAAACAGGCTAGATAAATTTAATGCTATTCTGTGGAATTTTCTAGGCAAAGCAATAACATAAAAAAAAAAAAAACAATTAAAGTGGTTTTGAATATCAAGCGATCAAACACTTCCTTGGTATCAAAATTGAGGTTTTTAAATGGTATTGCGCATCATTCTAATCATATTTTTCATTTTCTTTCAGACTCAGACTCATAGCCCAACTCTGCTGCATGAAGGTGTCTGCATGTAACCACCTGCTCCACTGCTTCCCTTTGTGTTTGACTGTGCGATTGAGCCAAGATGAGGCTAGCCGCTCTGCTCTGCCTCCTCAGTGCCATAACCTTTGGAGTCGAATGCACTCGAATTGTCCGAGACTCCCAAAGCCCCGCTGTGTCTGACCCTCCGTCCAACAACACAGTCCTGGGACCACCCCCTCCACCCAGCCGACCAAGAGGAGCCTTCCCCCCCATGTGCATAAAGCCTACAGAGATCAAGAATGCCTTTAAATATGTAAATACAATCGTCTCCTGCTTGATATTCGTGGTGGGGATCATTGGGAATTCTACGCTGCTCAGGATCATATATAAAAACAAATGCATGAGGAATGGGCCCAATGTGCTGATCGGGAGTCTGGCTCTGGGAGACCTGCTGTACATCATTATAGCCATACCCATCAATGTGTTCAAGGTAAGCACATGATTATATTGGAGTGTTAAATAATTAGTACAGTTGCCATAGCAATTAACAATTCAAAACTAAATATCATCTCTTTTAAATAGTGAAAAGTGCTCAAAATGACACAGATTGCTATAACAGCAGGCTGAAGCCCATGAATAGGAATGGTAATCGATAGAATTGGGTGAATGAAAGTGAATATAAGTTTAGTTTCATTAATTAACATTGGTCATTTCTGCAGATGTTGTCTACGCTGATAAATGTTTCTCATATAAAGGGTGGAGATGTTATTGAAACATATGTTTAGTTAATTTGAAGCAGATTTCAGACTTTTAGAAAGAAAATATGATATTGCCCGTGTTAAATCCCCACAGTGGTGTTTATGTTCAGGGATTTAATATTGAAAGCCTTTTTTATATGACTTAAATAGCACAAAATGAAATCAAACTTCGTAATCAATCAATCTGTCGCAAGCAATCATCTTTCAAAACATGTTCAAATGACATTGTGATAAAGCTATGTATCTCTTTTAGTTGGATTATTGGTTACTGATGTTTTGAATCTTCATGTATAATAATTATTATTAATATTGTTGCTGGCTCGCTGGACGTCTTGCTGACATATGTGATGACTTACAAACATCAATATGCCAGTGAATCATTGGGCTCAAACTTTAAAAGTGTTGGAAAAAAACTGGCACTAAAATTTCACATCACATCACCTCAAAGTGCAAATAATTCAGGTTGGAAACAGCACTACACCCTTAAATCCATGTTGTTCCCCTACACTGGCTTCATAAAACAGATTTGACGACTGAACATGTTACTATTAACCTTTTTAAGTCAAGTCTCATTTTACACCTAATCAAACCATCCAATTAAGTTGTGTTTTTCCATTTAGCACTGCTATTGAAGCTGCCAGTGTCTTTTATTGTACAAGTTGAAAGCTATAATTCTTCCCTTGTACAAAAGAGCCATGTGGGACCCTCTTTGAGCTGGTGTCGTGTGGTGGGCTGCACTTGATTAAACGTTTGTTGCTGTGGTCGACTGCGGACATTTTAAGTGATGTTTTTGGTTTCCTGTTTCCGAGAGACTTTTCCGACTAAACTCAATGTCAAGAAAAGACTCAATAAACTAGAAAGTTACTGGTTTGATAAAAAAAAAACTTGATACAGAAACTTTACAACAGGAAATATTTGGCTTTAAAGTAGTTTACTGCCCTTAAATGAGAAAAATTTGCCTCAGTATAGGTCTTAACTGGGACTTGCCAAAAGTTGATCTCAACCAAGTCTAAAGAGAGGACTAAACCAAGACTGAACTTGGACTAAAGCAGCTCTTCAGTTCTAGTGGGGGATCAGCCACTTTCTTTCCCCCATGGAGATGTTATTGCTTTGTCTGGAATGTTCAATAGTACTGCATTCAACATCTCCATGGAAACAAGCAGGTAATGCCAACAGTGGATGTATTGTAATTTGTATTCATTTATATATTCTTTACGATTAAAAAAACACCTGTATAATGACAAGATAGAAGTTTAATCCCATACTGTGGAACATTTCAGTATGAAAGCTTGATAAGAAGTTGTGTAATACATCAAGACTATACATATGGAACAACAGCCAAGTACTGTGCTGTGTCAAGAAAGACAAAAGAATCTAAACGCAATAAATATTCTTCTGTCCAAATCAGATCAACTGAGAATGCCTCCCCTGTATCCAAACTTTTTTCTGTGTAGTGGTCTCTGTATTTCTGGACCACTCAGATTGATAAATGTGCAGATAGACCTGAGTATTTGAGCGATCGTGTGGATGGGAAACAGCTTGAGGTGGAGTGGTGCTGATTCATTCCAGATTCAAAACCAGAGCGTGATTCAAAACCAGTGCGATTGTACAGCAGTGAAGGAGTTGACAGATACAAAGGACCTCATTTAAACCTCATGTACTTTATAAATGACAGCTGTCCGTGTGAAGAAGGGAGGGAGCGTTCTGGTCTTTGCAAATGTCACGAATTGAAGATGTAATGAAGTTATTTGACTTACTTTGTGAATAATAAGTGCTGTAAAATTGTCAGGAGTGAAGTTTTGTGGTTTTTTCCTTTTGTAAAAAACATATTTGTCAATGTTGTAGATCAACAGCAGCTTGATAAAGACAAGATAATTGCAATGATTATAACAATATTGCAGTAACTGATGAATAGAACCTTCACATCAACTTCACAACAACACAAACAGTTACAAGAACAACAAAATGTGTCGACTCTGAACTAAACACAAAACATCAGACTATAACAATCTTTAAAGAGATCTCTTCAAATTGCAATGGGATATTCTTTCTCTTATTGATCAGTAAAGTTGTTGTTTTTATTTGTACTTTAAGTGTATACTTTTTAAATTAAGTGGACCACCAATGACCGATCCAACAGAAATTACCCAAGAGCCCCTTAAACGTATTGAAACTTTCAGTGTAAAATTTTTTAAAATGCATACCTTATCTTACATCTCATGTTGTTTTGTGTCTCTGCAGCTCCTTGCAGAGGACTGGCCTTTTGGGGTGTACATCTGTAAACTGATGCCGTTTATCCAAAAGGCCTCAGTGGGGATCACCGTCTTGAGCCTCTGCGCACTCAGTATCGACCGGTGAGTGGGACAGACTAAGTGATAACTACATAAAGATTCAGAGTCACAGGTTAAGCTGCTGTTGTCATGAAAACTGAAGGTAGCCATGTTGGTTTGGGTTGATAGATTTGAGGCAGACATTTTTGGGAGTTTTCAAGCAAATCTTTAATTCGAATTTTGCAGAAAGTCTTTCTACGGCTGATCGTGGTATTGCTAAAAGAATACCTTGAAAATATGCATTCTGATAAGGAAGCTCACCTCTCCACAGATCTGACCTGTAACTTGGCCTGGTGGTGCCCCCTTCTTGACTTCATGGAGGCAAAGCAATAACTTCCATGGAGATACGTATGTGGCATATCTTACACTAGAAAATATTCTGCTATAGTATCTTCGGCCATGTGAAATGTTTGGGTTTTAAAGGAGATGTGATCTGCCAAACCAAATGCCTACTCAAATCAGAATAATTTGTTCTGAATTCAACTCATCCTCACTTAGATATCATTACAGATATTAGGCTACTTCTCAGTGTATTCATTTAAACATCATTAGCTGTTTTCATGTTGTTCCTATAGGAGCCCTTCTTAAACTGAATGCCCCCCTCTCTTTTTATAGGTACCATGCGGTGACGTCGTGGAGCCGTGTTAAAGGCATGGGCATCCCTTTGTGGAAGGCAGTGGAGGTGACGTTGATCTGGCTTCTGGCTGTGCTCCTGGCTGTTCCAGAGGCTCTGGCCTTTGACATGATGGAGTTCCCCTACAGAGGCACCAAGCTCAGGGTGTGTCTGCTGCACCCCGAGCAGACAACCAGCTTCATGAAGGTACAAACATAGGCGTGGCTAGGCCAATTTTGTCTTGAGGTCTACCCCTGAATCCAAACTCCCTCACGCCGCTGGGTCTGTGGTAGAAACCTGCAGCTGGCAGAATTGATGTGGCCTCAGGCAGGAGCGGGCACTCAGACTTAAATTCCTCTGGTCCCGACTCCCGAATCCCGCTCATATCCCAAATGACAAGTCGGCTGTATAGTAAACAGCAGTCAGCACAGCAGCGAGCAAAGACACTGTGAGAGTGTCTTTGCTCGCTGCTGCAGGTGAAGACAATCTGTGGGAGAGCAGGTGAGAGGAGACAAGATTTTTACTATTTTATTACATTAAAATGCTTTGAACCATGTAAGTAAAACAAAACAATGCTGGTGAAGGGATTGTTCAACTAACTTTATGAATGAGTTCAATGTATGGAATGGGTGTGACTTCGATATGAATGAGCCTTTTGGTGTCCTACACGTATCCCACTCCAAATAGTTTTGCAAACCTATGGAATTTTACAGTGATATTAGTGAAGTTTTATTTTGCACTAAGATGTGAAACCTTCATAAGGCACTGCTGTGCTGTAGTCATCTGGAGCCAGACACATATGTAGCAGAGGCAGCATATTAAAAAATAAACTCGGGGCTCACAATGATCTCTCTGCGAGCAGTTAGGACTGGGCAGGAGTGGGAATGAAAAGCCAGTCCCGTGCAACTCTCTGGTTTTAGGCACTTGAGCTGAGACAGTGAGACAGGGAGCCCAGCAGTGACAGCCCTAGAGGTAAAGTGCTAGTCAGACGGCGATGTTCATCTGTCACTTTTTAGCGAGTTAAGAACCAATCTTCTTTTCGGGGTCGGGGCAGAAACGAGGTCCAGAGGGCATGTGGCGACAGCAGCAGTAAAGGGCTGCAATCTTTGTGATTCCCCACTTTCTTTTGACAATAATAATCTGTGAGTGTAAATGTATGTATGTATTAATATTCATTGCTTCTGTTGAATCTGTCTATGGTTGTCCATGAAACCCACTGTGATACTAATCCAAAACTTCTTTGGTTCAGATGTAACAACAGGTAACACATTCTGTTGCTCTAACAAAATAAAAGCTGTCTACTTTACAGAAACAGAGAGACTTACAGTGAAAGAGTCAAGCAAACGACACAGGAGGAGTCTAGAATGTAAATGATTTAATCTAATGTTAAAAATAAAACAAAACATAGACCTACTATTGGTTTTATAATCGTCTCGTGAGGTGCAGTCTGTTAATAGTTAAAATTCAAAAATAGTTAATAGTTAATAGTTCAAATACACAAATAGGCATTTGCGCGCCACTTAATGTCTATTAAAAATACTCTCACATATGAGTTGGTCAGAACCTATTAAAATGCACCAGAATGCATAATAAATCTCTGGGGGAGGACCTCCAGACCCCCTATTTGATACACTTTTATACATGGCCACACAAATGCTGATACACTTGGAAGTGTCTGGGCTGCGGCCCAGATCTCACCAGATCCTAGAAACACCCCTGGGTACAAGTGTAGAAGAATGGAAAGTGCATATGGTATATAAAACAGTGGAGGAAAGTGAAAGCTACTCTGTAGTTTTGAGAAATCTGTAGAGTCTCCAGTCAGTGCTTAAGCATCTCTAGGTGTATGAGTAGTACAGTAAAATGTAATTGTAATTTGTGACATCAACCTGTCCAGATACTGCAGGTAGAAACTACCATTATTGCTAAATTGTGCATTGTGCATTGTCCAAAATCAGTAAATTCAAATTCAGTGCAAAGGCCAATAAACCTGTATAACAATATTAGAATGTCATATCGCTCTCAAAGCAAACAAATGAGGGTGGTATGGTATGACTCAGCCCTATACTTTTGATTACTGGTATATTGTAATGTTGCAGGTTCAGAAAGCTCACAATTTTTAATAAATTTATTTTTTTTTAAATATAAGGTTAGTTACACCAGGACTGGTTCAGAATGGTGCTGCCAAAATATATTTTTTTAAGCATTTAAAGCATTACTCACAGCAGTTTTGAAATTGGTTGATCGGTAATGATTCCTTCTCCACTTTGCAAAGAAAGTGAAAAGGTCTGACCAACCTAGTTTTTTTTTTCAAGAAGTAGAGACAGAATGCATGATTACAGGGTTAACTTACGTGTCAAGTGTTAGCTAAAAACCTCATTGGAAAATTCCTGAAACCTGAACACTAATTGGCTTGGCAGTGAGTTATATCTTGGCCCAAATATCTGTTTTTATTGAAAGCTGTACTGCACATGTACAGAGAAAAATACAATATGGGGGAAATATATGAGAATGATGTCATACAATACATCAAATCTAATCAAGAATCCACTAAATACTTTTGTTAAGAATAGTTTTGATTGAAAGTAAAATGTTCTTGGAGATAGATCTGTCAACAAAAGGATCAATTAAACTGCAGCCATCTGTAGATCAAACACACTTTTTTTTTTTTTTTTTTACTTTGAATTTTGTTTTAAATTCAGCCAAAAACTTGTATTTGATTGGAAAACAGGAAACTCACTTTTCAGAGCACGCTTCATCTGGGTTGCACCCTAACAGAGAAACATGCGATTATGTCCAGCGGCGAAACAGGAAATTGTGGAAATTGGTTTAAGCCAATTTGTAAAAAAAAAACAAACAAAAAAAACATTTGATCTTGATGGTCAGATTAACCTTTGATATTCTTATTCCAAAGGGCAGAAATCACTCGCTTGCTATGGAAAAAACTAATAACCTAAAGGAACTTTTTTTTCCTTTTTTTTTTTACTGTCTATACATTTTAATCTGGGTTTTCAAATAATAATTTTGACAGTACCTAGTAGGGGTAATAGGTCTTTCACAATCTGCCAAAAGTTGGAGTCATGGGGCATTTTTGGCTTGTCAGACCTCATTATTACTGACATGAAAACTAACTGAAAACAGCCTGATTTGTGTTGTTCTTATACTTTCTCTAACACTGTCACAATGTCTTGTTATTGTGCAATTTTAGGAGAAAAAAAATTTAATTTCAATTTCTACAACTTTTAAGTACAATATGTATGTGACAAGTTTATATACAAATAATAACATTTCTAGTCTCTATGAAGATGTTATTTCTTTGTCTGTAATCGATCCACAGTATGGCATTAAACTTATCAATCTACATGAAGATAGGCTGGTGACACTATTAGGCCCAGTTACACGTCAGATCAGTGGAGAGGCAACCCCACTCCCAAGTAAGAATGTGTGTTTTTGTGCAATAAAACACCTATAATAAAATAAATGCAAGATAAATAGGTTTACTATTATATTGTAGAAGATCTCAGGGAAAGCAATAACATCTCCAGTGACACAAGCAGGTAACGGACCCCACCAGAAAAGTTACATTCTGCAGCTTAAATAAACAAATAAACACGCATGTGATTAATAAAGTAAAGTGTTATGTAATGTACTTAACAGTCTATTGTCTTCACAGTTTTACCGGAATGTGAAGGACTGGTGGCTGTTTGGCTTCTACTTCTGCTTCCCTTTGGCCTGTACCTTTATCTTCTACACTCTCATGACCTGTGAGATGCTCAGTCGCAAAAAAGGCATGCGCATCGCCCTCAACGACCACATGAAGCAGGTACTGATCCAAAACAATCACTGGTGCTATTAGAGATGTTACAATATAAAGTATTAGTGTGATAATTATTCTAAGTGAGGAAGAAACATCACAATTTTACACATATAATTTATTCACACGATATCTAAACAACAGTGAAAGACTTCATTCACATTCTAATAGAGGATGTTCTGAATAGTAAAGTATAGTTAAAGGTACAGTATGTAGTCTACACACTACACACAAAAAATACTATAATCACACCTGTACCTGATTTGCCAGTGCCTTAAACTGCATTTAGAGAACATATACAAGTTTTTCTCCTTCAAAGTATATGGACAGGCCATAATAATTGGCTGCAGGTGCTGTGTTTAGGTAGTGAGGATTCAGATCAGATCAGAGAGTCCTTTAGGTTTAAACAACTGGATTTCAGCAGTGAAGCTGGCAACCCAAATTAAGTTTATGTCCTATGTTTTTGTAATTAAGAATACATCAGCATTACTGTTGTTATCAGTAAAAGCTATGTTTGACGTGTTTATCTTGTATCTGGAGAGACAGATCAGTCATGTTTGTGAAATGTAAAATCAGAGTACAGTGAGTATAAACTGAATTGAAAAATAAAAAGCATATTTATTCGTATGATTCTCAAAATTCTCACAACAGAACTTGATACTGCTGAGAATTGTAACCCGTACAGTCACATTTTTCTGAGTAATCTTGACATCCGTATTTTCTATCACGTCACAAAGTCCATTCATAACATGTTGTTCGTGACAGAGACGGGAAGTGGCTAAGACAGTTTTCTGCCTGGTGCTGATCTTTGCTCTGTGCTGGCTCCCCCTTCACCTCAGCCGCATTTTAAAGAAGACAATCTACGACCAAAATGACCCAAACCGCTGTGAACTGCTTAGGTATACAACTCCCATGATAGCTATTGTTTTTAGCTTCCTGTTGCAAAGCTGTAACCTCCATCTTGTGTCTTGTATGGCAGTTTCCTGTTGGTGATGGATTACATCGGGATCAACATGGCGTCTCTAAACTCCTGTATTAACCCCATCGCCCTGTACTTTGTCAGTCAGAAGTTTAAAAACTGCTTCCAGGTAACAGAGGTCATGGATTTGTCATTGGAAGAGCTGACATCTATTTATTTAAGATTACATTCAACAGTTATATGAATATAGAAACGCTAACAGGAAAAAAGCAAACAGCCAGTCAGCAAATACATTTCATCCCTGAAAAATAGGTACTCAATAACAAGCACAAAAGATTACCATTTTTTTAAAGCCCCTCCAAGACTTTTGCCTCATTTTAATAGCACATCCAATCTGAGTAAAAATGTTCAAATGGTAACTACAGAGTGTTCAAAATGAGACTACACAAAAAAAAAAACCTCTCTACATGGGTTAAGTGCATTTAAGCTGGTTTAAAACAGTGACTCAGACATGGCAGGGGGTGGGCTTATCCATAAAAGGCTCTGTTAAGTGAGCACCTCTAAATTAAAATTAGCACCAACATTAACATATGTGGTTGTCTTTATTACAATATTACATCATAATGAAATAAATAGAAATGGTTAGTTACCAGTACCAATAACTATCACTAATATTTTGTATTTGTACATGTCTCTCAGCTGTTTTGATCAGAGCTGTTGTTATTGTTTGTATTTTCTGGTTGATTAATCCACCTGTCAATCATGCCCATAGCAAATATTAGACCAGTAGCTCTGAAACTTTTCACATCAAGAACTACCAAAGAAAAAATATGGCTTTTCGAGTACCGCCAGTTCTGTAGTTCTAAACAAACACAAAAAAAGTGGTTAAAATTTAATCCTACACACATACTGAAGAGCTTGTGTACCACAGTTTTAGAAATACTGTATTGGACTCTATATATCTCTAATATCTCTAATATATGTCTGTGTTCCAGTCTTGCCTGTGCTGCTGGTGCTACAGGACCTCTCCTCTGGAAAAACGAGGGTCCGGACGCAGTTGGAAAGGCTCATGTCATGGGAACGGACTCGACCGCTCCAGTTCTCGCACCAGCTCCCAAAAATATTCCTCCTCTTCATAAAAACACAGGACGAACTTCACCTATGAGAGAAACCAGTTTGGGCAACCCAAACTATCAAGCCAAGACTATAGGTGAAACTGGGGTCTACTATATTGAAAAAAAGCTGCATTTAAAACACTGACAAATAGAGCAAAGGACTCAATCCTACAAAGGATAATATAAACATTGTACATATATTGTAAACCAGTCAAGTATAACATATGATTATTTGCCAGTTATGTAACCCCCAACCAGCTTCACTCCTAAGAGAAATCACAGACTCTATGCAGTCCAGACTATCAAGCGATGACAATATTAAAAAGACTGCATTTAAAAGACTGAGGAGCAGAGTGAAGGACTCAAAAATTCCCAGTGGACTTGCAAGAAAGACATTAGCCATTTTCACACACTACCCCCGGACAAAGTGCTGAGAATCCTGGCAGGATTATGTCCTGACAATATCATTCACACACTCTGTCATAGCAGGCTGTTGGGTGCACCTGAGTTAAAGGAGTGGAAGCACGCTGAACCATAAACATTTTTATGCGTGAATTTGAGGCACAGAAAATATAAATGAAGTTTAGCTGATGTTCTTATTTATCAGGGGTTGCAAATGTGTATTAAACTGGTAGGCCGCCTGTGTTGGCGAGACAGGTGTAACCCCTTTGCGCAGGCTAGAAAGCTGCTTTTTAAGGCGTTTTATTATAAAAGACGAAATAATGAGTTGTTTCCAAAGCACCTGTTATAAAAAAGACACACTTTACTTGATGAACATTTGCTGCATTTCACGGCAGGAGATGTCTATCAAACTGGGCTGTTACGCGTCAGTCTGTCGTTCTTAGAAAGTCCTGACAGCAGAGAATGAGACCTTTGTTTGTCTCCTGTTATCCTGCTTCTCTTATTCTGCTTCTTTGAATTCTCTTCAAATTCTTCTCCAAGCAGTCTGTAGTCTTTCCTGGACTCTGCAGCACAAAGTTACTATTGAAAGGTAAGCCTGAGTTTCCCCACGTCTCCCGGGCCGTTCTTGCGTTTGCGTCTGCTGATGAAATGCAACTGAGCTGTGGATGACGCCGTTTGGGGCCTGTAAACTTGCACATGGGGCGTATTACATATAGGTGATGCCTAGGGCAAACACATTCACAATCAGCACTGTGTATGATTGTGTGTTTAAAAAAAAAAGTTCCATAACTTGGAGAAATTGCAGCTTGTCTCATAGTAGGTCAGTTAAATGAAATTACACAAAATAAATGAGGACACGGGTCTATATCAATTCTAGCAATAAATACCTAAATAAATATATAATGTGAATCCCACATTTTGTCATTTGCCTGTGATGGTTCACATCATTACGCACTGATCAGTCTATTTCAGCATCAGCCGCACCATCACCTCCAGTGTCGTGCCCTGTCCACTTGTTGGTCAGGTGTCATCTTGAGGCCTTTTTCTCTTTGTATGTGCAGTTTGTGTTGACACGCCCGTTGAGCTGATTAGCACACCCGTTGCACATTGCAGTTAAACCTCATATATTGTCCAAAGAAGACAAGGTCAGTGCCCACATTCACACAAACAGGCTACAAGGATAATGTCTAAGAAGAGCCGTGTGTCATTAGTGTGTGAAAATGACTATTGTACATCATCACCTGCTCAATATGCAACCTACTGCAAAGACAGCGCAGCGTCTTGTCATCTGTTGGATTGAACCACGCAAGGCCAGCCATCACTCCACTGTTTCTTTAATGGACCGCTTTTGATATTGACCATTGCAAGACCTGGGTTTCGGAGATGTTCAGACTCACTTTTGAAGACATCCAGTTTGTTAAACTTGCTTGATTTTTTCACAATTTCTCTGTCTACTTAAAGGTACACTGCATAACATTACTTATGGACAGCACAGCACCAGCTTGTCTCCATTAAGATGTTATTGTCTTGCTTAGAGTGTTCCATAGTATGGCATTAAACATATTTATCTCACATATATTATATTTGTGTTTTCTTATTGCTCAAAAATACATTGAAATCTATCCATTCTTACTGTGGGCAGGTTACCCCTCCACAGATCAGACCTGTAACTTGGCCTAGTGGCATCAGTGCATTTATAATTCTAGATAAGTGTAATGCCATACTGTGAAACACTCCAAGCAAGCAATAACATGTCCATGAAGACAACCAGGTGCTGTACCGTCCACCAGAAAAGTTACACAGTAAAATACACCTCTAAGTATCATTTTTGTCGACCATGAAGTGTTCATATGTTTTTAGGTGATATTTTCAGTGTTTCTATAGAAACAGTGTATTGAAGGCACATGTATATTTGTGCATAGTATTATCACAAGTGGCAGATCTATAATTATTATAGCATTGAGCTCCACACATGTACATACAGACAATATACTAGCACTGATTAGCTGTGATACCTCATGAGACAGACATTTTCCAAAAACTGAGCTAAGAACATTAATAGCATTCATTAAGTTTTCCTGATAAAATAAAAGCACTTACAAGCTCAATGTTACCAGAAAGACATACAAATGAATAGGTTTAGGTTAATTAATTAGCTTTTCTGTATTTTGGAGGTCTGAGGTTGGCACTTACTGTCCATTCAACAGTAATTAGACCAATATTAAAACCACTTGTTAAATTTTCGTGGTTTAAAACGCAGTTTTTGTATTTAGTACTTTACTTGGACTTAGTACTTTGTATTTAGCATGATGGTCACATATTTTAAAGCAACACCAGTCTAAATCACATGCTTTTGCTAGTTTTGTTATTTGAGTAATTAGAACATGCAGCCAGAGTAATTATAATTATTATTGTATTATTGTCCACTAATTTTGCTTATAATACAATACGCCCCTTATGTTTTAAGTAGGCGAAGAAACTGGACGGGAGTTAATCCTGATCCAGTATTTACATCATAAAGTAATCTTCATGGTCTTGTCTGTCACAACCACATTCTAGACACTTTTTTTTTTTAGCAAAGTAGCCTTATGATTGTCTATAATGTGTATGTTACCAACAATTACACATGTATCAAGCATTTACACTGCAATGTAGGCGATTCAACCTTTCAAATTAGGAAACACAGGAGCGCTATGTAACTTTTTGGTGGAGGGTCCTATCTTAGTGGAGAAAAGCAAATGATGCCACTTCATAGTTTAATTTACCTTTCAGGTCAGTGGAGAGGTGAACCTCTTCACACTAAGAATGCATCTTTTTCAAGTAATATTTGGGTCATCAAAATGCTAAATGGATATTTTTAATGAACATTAATGTATCTATGGAGATAAGCAAGTAGGGTAGCAGACGCCCATGCCAGAAAAGTTACATAGTCTTTAAATGGCTAATTTCTCTCTCTCTAAAGGAAGGGCCTTTTGAAAGCTATGATATAAAAATTTCCCATAGAGGACACATTTCACTGTCTGAGCAATGACGATGGAGCTCCTGACTTGGCTTGTTGCATTATATCTCCTGTTTACGTCATCAGTGTGTTGAAAACAGGCCGTACCATCGGACTTTAGTCACAAGAGAAAAGAGTCTGGACTGTTTTATCACATCTCTCGAAGTCATGAGGAGGGCAGCTGTTTCACATGTTTAACACAGGCTCCCATTACAGTGTACTGACTGAACAGCTCATATTGTGTCAACGGCCACACCAAGTTTATCTATGAAGACTTCACTTGTATCTGTAGAAGTGGCAATATATTTGTTGAAAGTAACTGACTGGAAAATTCTGCCAAAAAATGTAGGGATTGTATGTAATGATGTAATGTAGGACTGGGAAAGAGATTGTCTGTTCAATGCTGTTCAATGTTGTCACTATATAAGTTTAGCTGGAGCACACTATATATTTTTGTTGTATCAAATAGATTCATATTTTGTACATGTGGTTATTTCATATATTTTGGAGTTTATTTATTTCCTATAGAGACAGTTGTTCACACAAGTTTGGAGCAGCACATGGGAGCAGTATCACAGGCGATATATGTGGGGACAATCTTGCTTTTAATATGCAACATAAAAGTTATATATTTAAACTTTTATATTTGGTTATAAATGGTGAAAGAAGGTTATTGCAAAGCTAGTGGAAAAGTAAGATTTTGAGTTATATGATGGTCTGTACTTTCTAATCAAATATAACTGAGATAACTCTATTAAAACATGCACAAGATCATAACACGAGGTTTACATTTAATTAAAAGTTGCCAAATACAAAAAAAAATTTCAATAAATTCTAATATAGTCTGCACACACAACATCAAAATTGGGACTTAACTGGGACCAAACCCAAAATTAAACCTGGGCTAGAGCAGGACTAGAACAGGACTAAACCAAGTTTTTCTCAGACCCAAACTGGACTGAAACCAGAACCAAACCAAGACAAGTGGCAATGCAAGCCCCTATTGGGTAATTATTCCTGCTTCTTCAAACATGCTCACATTATCTACCGTAGGCAATAGGTCATGTATCCATTAGACTTTCTTCTGCAGAATAGTGCCTTTAAAACGTTTGCATAATTTAACAGGTGAACAAGCACAAGACAAAGAGATTATATATTTTTGCTCATAAAAGATTAGTTACATTTATTTTATATATCTGGTTATTTTATGTAGGTGTGTGTTCGACCAAAGTTGTTCTGAGAAGCCAAAGAGTGTGTGTATTAAGGGTTTTGAAATGAATTGGATTGGAGTATTTTACATTGGGACAAATGAGCTCATACTGTTGGGATCATCTGATTGGACTGTATGCGTTTCATTATGTCTCTGTGTCAGCCATCTTGGTTTTCCTCAACGCCACATCTTAACTGGCTTTGTACTATGAAACAGGACCGTTTATGGAAAGACCACCGACGTACTTTTGAAGAGAAAATAAAGTCTGGAAGATTAAAAGACTATGCCAAAGTAGCTTTGTTTTTATATATACACATGTACTTTTGTGGCAGTAATAAATCTTATTTTATAGCATCCATGTTGTCTTTTTTATGTGTATATTTACAAAACAGCTGGACATCACTGTATGTAAAAATTATGGTGCATGTAAGAAGTTCACATGCAATTAGTCAAAACGTAAGCCTATATACAACGGAAAGCCAACCAATCTTTTTATTTTTCCATTTCAAGAAAACCAAACCGCTCTCATTCATATGCTCAGGATTGTGACGTCATGCATCATCAGAATATTCAGGTAGCCTAATGTTAAACTAATTAAATGACAGATGTGAAACCTGTTCCCCTCCCCTCACCTGGCCTTTGTGCTCTCTCATCTTCTTCCGTCAAGCCAAAGCTGGCACACTATCAGACCACAGTAACATAGATAAAATCTAGTGGCGTGATTTGAGAAGTCTGTGAGAAAACAACAGGGCTGGATCTAATTACAGACAATAGCTTTAAGCATCATAATCAGGAGTACTGAGCTGGAGGATACATATTGTGAATTTTTTGGGTTGATGGGAAATATTAGTATCTGGCAGAAACCATTCAGGCAACTCTCCACACACTCCAAAAAATCTGTTAAAGATATGTGTTTTTTAATTATATTTGCTATAACCATATTATCTGTAAATAACTTCCATTTAATAAAAACAATCTTGCCATTGAACTTATGCAAAGGACAGTTTAGTTCAAAATAGTTTCCTTTGTTTGTTTGTTTTTTATTTGCTTGTTTTTGTCCTGAAAGCACTGCATACAACTCATTTTAAATTAAGATTAAGTATGTGGTAGAAAACAGAATCATACACTGTATTCACATTGCAACAGGCAGTTCTTTAGATATCATCAGAGAGCAGCTGCCTCCTGCACTGAACTCTTTAAACAAACACTGCACTGTCTTACCACAAGTGAAGTCAGGGGTTAAATACTGTTTCCACTTTAACTCCTGAAGCTGACATACATTTGGTTTACATTATATTCAGAGGCTTATATCATTACCATAACAAACATGTCAGTCTTGTCACTTGACTCTCAAGAGATTACAAGTCATGAGGTTTTGTGTAAAATTATTAACCCAGCATGTCCAGACCTGGTACACTACAAAAAATAACATCTAATAATGCAAATCAATCTGTGCCATCAGCCCCTCAGACTACCACCATTCACACCACATTCTTACTAAGCAAGGTGGATGAAGTGTCAGGACAACAACAGTTTGTAGAAGAGCAAGGGTGTCCAAACTATGGCCCGGGGGCCTTCAGACCAATTTTTGTTGGCCCTCAAGCCTCCTACTAAATTGTCCTAAATTATCCTTTTTGCCTCAATAACGTCACAATGCATTGTGATACAGACCCAAATGATTGCTCTAAGCCTATTTAAAGCTACAAAGGCTCTGTCAAGTTGTTATGATGGTCCATCCATCCATCCATTTTCTTCTGGTTTTCTGGGGCCAGGTCGCAGGGGCAGCAATCTAAGCAGGGACTCCCAGGCTTCCCTCACCCCAGACAAGTCCTCCAGCTCCTCCAGTGGTATTCACTCCAAGGCATTCCCAGGCCAGCTGAGAGACATAGTCCTTCCAGCGTGTCCTGGGTCTTCCTCAGAGCCTCCTCCTGGTGGGACATGCAAAGGGGCATTTGTAACAGATGCCTGAGCCACCTCAGCTGGTTCCTTGCAATGTGGAGGAGCAGTGGCTCTACTCCGAGCTCCTCCCGTGTGACCGAGCTCTTCACCCTATCCCTAAGGATATGCAGAGGAAACTCATTCCAGGCGCTTGTATCCATGATCTTGTCCTTTTGGTCATTACACAAAGCTCATGACCATAGGCGAGGGCAGGAAAGTAGATCGATCTCTAAATTGAGAGTGTTGCCTTTTACCTCAGCTCCTTCTTTACCACAACAGACCAATACAGAGACCACATCACTGCAGATGCTGCATCGATTCACCTGTCAATCTCACGCTCCATCCTTCCTTCATTTGTGAACAGCTAGCGGATCCAACTCACCACCAGGTGGTGATCAGTTGACAGCTCTGCCCCTCTCTTCACCCGAGTGTCCAAGACACATGACCAGAGGTCAGATGACACAAACAAAGCCGATCATCGACCACCGACCAAGGGTATCGTGGCTCCATGTGCACTGATGGACACCCTTGTGCTTGAACAAGGTGTACGTTATGGACAAACCGTGACTAGCACAGAAGTCCAACAACAGAACACCACTCAGGTTCAGATTAGGGAGGCCATTCTTCCCAATCACCCCCCTCCATGTGTCACTCTCATTGCCCACATGGGCGTTGAAGTCCCCCTGAAGAACAACCGAGTCAGTGCACTGTCTAGTACCCCTCCTAGGCGCTTCAAGAAGGCCGGGTGCTCTGCACTGCAGTTTGGCATGTATGCTGGCTGAGCTGTGGGGCAATAAGCAAGCCCACGCCAGCCCGCTGCCTCTCCCCACGGGCAACGCCAGAGAAATGGAGAGTCCAGCCCCTTTTAAGGAGTTGGGTTCCAGAGCCCAAGCTGTGCATGGCTGACTATAACTAGTCGGTAACGCTCAACTTCCCACACAAGCTCAGGCTCCTTCTCCCCAGGGGGGTGACATTCCATGCCCTTGGAGCCAGTCTCCATGTCCGGAGATCCAGTCACTGAGGCCTCCGCCTTCAACAGCGGCCCAGATCTCTCTACACCAGGCCCCCACGGATCTTCCCGCAGATGGTGGGTCCATGGGAGGACGGCCCCATATTGCTCCTTCGGGCTGTGCCTGTCTGGGCCCCATGAGGAAAGGCCCGGCCACCAGGCGCTTGCTGTCAAGTACTCAACCCAGGTCTGGCTCCAGGACGGTCCCCCGGTAATGCCGGTCCGGGCAACGAAGCTGGCCTTGTTTTAATACTCTCTACTTAATACAAATGTAGGTATAAAATTAAATGTATAATATAACAACCCAAAACAGGCATGATAGGTAAAAAATCCTCCAGTTAATGGAATCCTAACCGAGATCTGCTCACTGCTCCTCACAGATTGCCCCTGCTGCATTGCAGTATGGGTCAAAGGCACACAGTGCCTACAGTGACACTAAATGTACCTTAACCTACTCTACAAAATATACCTGAACTATTAAGCAAATAAATTAAAATGACAGAACTGCTGAATTTTTTTGCAGTGTATTTAACGAGTTCTTGGAAAGATCTTGAGCATTGAAGTTCATGTCTGAAAAGAATCCCTCAGTATTTGTTTAACAGAAAGAGAGATTTGGGGAGTCAAGTTGAGGTCACAGATAAGAGGCGCGCATTCGAAAGATAAACAAATGTCACAATGAGTGCCGTAACTGTGGTGATGGGTTAATGTCAAGAAAATAAACAGATCTTTCCTCAAATTCGCTTTTATGTAACCTAGGAGATAGAGACACCGCCATTTATCCATCAGTGCATGGGGAGACAGAGACGATTTTTGTCTCTACCCTCTCTGGGAACCCACTCTGGGCCCCTGGGGCTGTTCCAGCATTGAGGAATGGGTCAAATGAAGAGGATGAATATCTCTACGAAAATAACATTGACATGTCTTTACTGGGTCTTATTTTGTCTCTGATGTGGCCTAAGTATCTTAATCACTTAAAATACATCAATAAAATAATCATATCCACTGGAAAGGCACAGCAGCGGCATCATAGCAAGAAGGTCCTTTGGTTCGCCTCCTGGCGGCACGGAGCTTTTGTCACTAGGATTTTATCATAATTAGATTTTTGCCATATTCCTAAGCCCTGCAAAGAAGGAAGGCAAACAAATAATAATTACCGTATATGTACTATTTACTATACCTTTTTTTTTAAATAAAAAACTTAAAAACTTAAAATTCCATTGGAAAGTGCAGCCTGCTTCTAATCAAGTCTATACCAAGCTGAGAAAATGAGGCCAGATTTTAGGTGACATGTCTGACCTGCAGCATCACTAAATCAAATGAAATAAACACATATTATGCATCATATGAAGTCTATGAGTGTGTTCTTTAAATGAAGGGTGTAGAATCTAAAACCTGTTTTCTCTCTGTGTAGATTTGTGTTCAGTCTCTCCTGAGACCTAGTATGGCAAAGATGAGAATTGAATAGAATACGGGTGGAAGTTTTGCTTATACTGTATAGCTTTGTGAATGAAAATGTGGGTGTGTATATATGTATGTATGTATGTATGTATGTGTGTATGTATATGTATATATATATATATATATATATGTATGTATGTATGTATATATATATAGTATATTTATATAATAATGTAAAGGGGTATAGAAACACATACATAGTGTGCAAGTATATGTTTGGGGGGGGGGAGTATTTTTGTCCTGTTTATTTATTTGTTTATTTATTTATTGTTATTATGTAAACAATAAAAAATTGATCACAAAAAAAGAAAATGTGGGTGTGTATAAGTCAAAAGTCAAAAGATAAAAGATAATAAAACAGTGTGTGCTGTGGTAAATAGCATCGTTTTTTTTAATTACTGTTTACTGCGTGGCCATAAATAATGTCACCATAATCCAGTGAAGGACTGTAGGCTGAAATAAAGTCTTCCTATTTTTATATGGAAAACAGGCTTTATTCAGGTATTTATAATAATTTATAATGACTCAGTGCGGTCACCACTGAAAGTACCAATGGGATGGCTGGGGTCTGTGACATGAGATCCAGTAAAGTGCAGAGTTTTTGTTTTTGATGGATTTAGGACCACTTTTAGATTTATTAGCGACTGTTGAAAAATATCAAATGCATTTGTAATTTGGAAAGTTTCTTGAGCAGTGGGTGGTCAAGTTGTTTTGATCTTGTGATCTGAGTTGTAATTTTTGGGTCGTAATTTTTCATCTTCTCCATCTGCACAATTACAGTTTCGTGACAAATTTCACTAAAAAACTTAAATGTTTTAGCAGCCTGTTTCTATTGTCCACTGGGTACAACATTTTATTTATTGGGGCTGCATTGGATTAGGTTGGTGGTTCTATCCCCACACCCACTTCTTCAAGTTGTTATTTCTTTGGGCAAGACACTTCATCTGCTTTGCAAAGGTGTCTTTGTATGTTAAGGTTAT
The DNA here is from genome assembly GCA_019594935.1 of Periophthalmus modestus. Taxonomy (NCBI): domain Eukaryota; kingdom Metazoa; phylum Chordata; class Actinopteri; order Gobiiformes; family Gobiidae; genus Periophthalmus; species Periophthalmus modestus. The sequence continues at coordinate 24,743,629 of JAIEZT010001368.1, forward strand.
ATGTGGACTAACTTTTTCTGGTGAAGGACCTACCAGCTGCTCGCCTCCCTGGAGATGTGTGTGTGTTGCCGAATATCCAGAGTATGGCGATAAACACTTCTATTTCCATGGAGACAAGCAGGAGACACCACCAGGTCAAGTCACAGGTCAGATCTGTGGTGCGGTGACCCCACTGGCAGTAAGAATGAATGTTTTTAAGAAGAGTACCTGTAGCTAGAGAATCCTTTAGTGCATGTTGTGACTGTGTAAGTGTATCTGTGCAGTTCTGAATACACATGGAGATAGAAAAACCCTTAATGTGAGAAATTAGTTATGCAATATGTTATAACTGATGTCAGGTGGTCTGAGAAATCAATGACAGTCATTCTCCACAAACCTTTAAACAGCTCCATAAAAACTCTCTACATACATACACATATATATCTATTGATACTTTGCAAGTGATGTCATCAGCATTCTCTGGGGGTGTGATGCTAACTGAAGGCACTACTCAGAAGCGCTATTAGATTTTAATCTGTGCTTTATTTTAATGCAATCTGACCATAAAGAGCTGGATTAGCTCTTTATGGTCTACAACAGGTGAAATATTTGTGCTCTTAAATGAGTCTCTCACACATAAAATTAACCACAAGCTAGCTAGCATTAGCCTACAGTTTTTCAATTTTTTGTGGAAAATCAAATGCTTAAACAGGACAATGAACACTTGTGTTGATCACAGGCTTCTGAAAATGTGTTCTTTATGTCCATTTTGTATTTTTTTTTCTTGAGTTTTCAGGCACTGTTTTTGCTAATGGCAAATGGTAAATGGTCACATTTTTTATATAACGCTTTTCCACCTTCAAGGCACTCAAAACGCTTGAGGGTGGAACCACTCACACATTCACACACACGTTTATACACCAGTGTGCACAGACACAGGGGGCAAGGTGGGTTAAATGTCTTGCCCAAGAAATGAAGAATGGATGAGCAGCGAAACGTCTTCACTCCTACAACTTTTTGTCCATTTGACAGATTTTATTTTGGCTTTTACTGTCTTGCCTAAGGACACAACAACAGTGTTCATCTGTGGGAGCTGGAATCACACTACTAACCTCTACGTCAGAGGATCTGACTGCTCAACCAATGATGTTTGTGTTGAGAGCGGGATTTGAACCGCCAGCCTTTGAATCACACTACTATTGTGCGCATTGCAGCTCTATGGTAACTGCTGAACATTCCACCATAGAGATAGACGTAGAACACCCCCAGCGTGATGTCACTGCAAAGTATCAATATATTAGGGTAAAGCTGGTCCATTTAGAGTTAGTCAAAGCCAGAGCTGGGGAGGTGCAGGTCTGAGCAAAGGGAAGAAGCATGTGATCCAGTCATTTCACATAATGGTAACAGGGAGTGATCCTGCGGTGTCTCGAAGTAGGACAAGAGATTATATAAAATAGCCCCAAATTGCTCCATCGCTCAGTTAGTGATAAATAATACACTGAGCGACATTAATAACTTGGATTACACAATCTTGGCAACATGGAGCTCAACTGTCCGAGTTCCAGAAGTGTTTTTTGGTTTTTAGATTGAAAATAATTGCTTCACTGACATAAATTACCACATAGCTGTGTATTTATTTGCCTTCAAATTAGACTTTCTTTGGTTGGTTGATTCAAATGTGTACTGAAGGCCTAGTCATAAATAATTTAAATATTCTAGACACATTTTTTCATGTCTCTGCCATAGGATCCTTGAGGGTGTTCATTCCTGGGGTACCACCACAAACCGACTGCATTCAGACCTCACCTCAAATGACTTTTATCTCATTATTTTCTCTCCTCTTCCCCTCTGATTTTTGGCACCATGCTCAGACTCTTTGACCACATTCCTGTGCTAATAAAGCCGTCCTATAATCTCCTACTTTTTACCTTCACTCATGGAACACAGCTTCAAAGGATAAATGAGAACCCAGACGCATCACTTCGGGTTTGGGCGGCATTCAAATGGTGATACATGAGGAGTGAGGAAAATAAAGTTACAAGGCCACTGGGGAGGTTTTTATACTTTCATGAAAATGTGCAGAAATCTCTTTGAGGAACAAACCTACACTACAGACCTCTTATGTAATGTATAAAATATAGTGCATATTCAGCACTTAAGCCAGGTACTTTTATAGTTTAGGAGGAAACGATCTTCATTTGCATCATTTCAGCTTTCAACTATATAAGTTTGTTTTATTTATTTTATGTGTTACTCTCATAAAAATGCACAGTAGTACAATTAATAACATTACATACTATAAATGTACATGGCAAAAGGCATTGGATTAGAAAAAAAGAAATCTGTTAATCTGCCCCTTTATTTACGTTCAAACTAAATTCTTTGAAGGTCTTGCCACTTTCCCACAACTTCACCTGTGTGAACCATGACTCTTAATATATACTTGACATTGATCAATCATCCATTCCAGTTGGTATTGCTTAAAATGTTGATTTACAAATATTATTATATATTCTTTTAAACTGTAAATAGTTTTGACATAATTTAAATGACTATCCTTTGGTTCTGTAAGAGAAGTCAAAGTATCCCCCCTTGGAGAGGAGGCAAAAAATTGACTCTCAAGAAATGAATTTGTAAAAATCTATTTGTGAGCCTAGCTGTAGATTGTAATATAGTGGTTTCCATATCGGCAAATATTGGTTAGGAGCCACAACAGCAAATATCAGATACCGGTGCCGTCTTATTTTTGGTGGAGGTAATGAGAAGAAAAACAAGAGGAAATGTTTTCAAGACATTATTATTATTCATTCAAAACACAAAAAGCACAACTGTACAAATAATACACGCACATAAATCCAGAGAAAAACATGTGAGGAATTATATAAAACAAAATTTTTACAGATGTTTTGGCAGGTGACCGCTGCACTGCCAGTCATTCTGCGGGCGGCTCCTGCGTTTCTTTGAACTCATTTACTCGTGCCTGGAAAATACAAGTGAAGTTTCTCATATGTATATCCCTGTAGAAAGGAGAGACTTACTGCTAATCAACACTGACTTCCATGATCCATCTAAGTGGAAAATCCAGCCACATTCCCAGAGTTTAGCTTTTATCTCTGATGAAAAATACTTATTGCATTTGAGCAAATTAAGGTGCGCTACCGGTTTGGCTTCCAGAAAGGTCGAACTGCAGCCCCTCTCATGGGAGCAAATTTGGACAAGATAAACAGTTTCTTAAAGTCATGTCTGCATATGTCGTTATAGTAGATTAAATTATTCGAAGTGACCTTACATTGTTCACTTATTCGTTCTAGGGTTAGATAGGGTAGATAGTAATTGATACAAAACTAGTATTGAAACTACATACTCTAACTTTTCTTGAATCATTTTAGAATAGTCTTGATCAATAACACAACTAGAGTAAGACCATGTGATAATATCCAAATAAATTACAATTATTTTAAATTTATCAAACTTCAAATTTTCACTTTGTAAAACCCATAGATCATACATTATGCTCATTCATAGAACCTGAGTCATAGTTGCTCATGGGTCAGACTAACACAGATTTGGCAGTTAAACAAGATGGTGTCTCGCTCAAGGGTTTAATAAAATAATGAACTGCAACAAATGTTTTTTATATGACAACCTTTCTACAACCCATTCTATTATCTATTCTATTGAGCTACCATTTGAGGTGTGGAATGTTTTTTCCACAATTAATACACACTTAATATCCATCAACAGTATATATTATTTCTAAAAACTAAGTAAAGAGGTCTTCTGCTTTAGAAAATCTACACATCACACATTTGGTGACTGGTTAAATTCACACGTGTCACTCAGAGTGACCAAGGCTGAGTGAGTGGGACTGATTTTTGATCATTGAGAAGCACTGAACCAAACCCACTGAACACACTATCCATTACATACATTTTCAAGCTCCAATGAGGAAAACTTTTAGTCAACTTTAAAACAAAATCCAGATGATGAACCTGACTGACTGGGTTCTTCACAAATATTTTTAAGTTTACATTTTTCACATCTCAAAAACTACCCTCTCTTGAATTACTTTGGTTAACTTTATTATATTAGTGGCGAGGTGTACTGTGTGTCTGCTGGCCTCCCCGGGCTCACAGAGGGGTCAGACTGAGCCCCCGGAAGGGAGCAGATAGTGAAGTATGAAGTGTTAAGAGTCAAGACCCCAAAATGATGAATGGCCGTGTTATTATCGTACCAGTGAACAGCCCCATGCAGGGAATAGGCCGTAAAACAACCAAATCCGATTTGACTTGTGTGTATTACAGAGAATCCATAGCCAAAGTCAGACAAAAGAGATTTCATCAAAGTTGTAAGTTGGTGGTAATAACATTACATGGCATTCCAAGGACGAAATTCCACATGATTCAATGAAAACTACACTCAAGGCTCATGTTTTTACTGTAAATGATTCAGTTACTACTCCAATTCTGATAACTGGTTTATCTTGTGTAGTGGTTAAAAATAACCATAAATCTGTTTACCTGAAAAGTGTGGAGAATATGTTGACAAGCTTCACTCAGATCGGTCAGGCCCTGTCGAAATGCTTCTGTTGCCGGGATGTTTCCTATACACAAAATATAGTATACCATCAATAGTTTATATCAAATGTACCACAATCAAGGGACAAAACACACATTTTACTTAAAGGTGCACTATAGCTTTTCAAGTGAAAAGATTGCCAACTGCTTATCTCCATAGAAAGGTTATTGTTTTGACTGGAATGTTCTATTCAGCAGAAAAACAAGTATTCTTACTGCGAGTAAGGTCACCTCTCCACAGATCTGACCTGTATACTTGGTCTGTTCACATCACTTGCTTGTTTCTATAGAGCTGGATAACTGTTATTGTTTTGACATAGTAGTATTACATCTCCATGGAGAAAAACAGGTGGAGGGCCCTCCATCAGAAAAGTTACACAATGACCAAAGACGTAACGGCCCATGTCTTACTTATGGCTGCAATACTCTGGCAAGGGTCTGTCAGAAGACACAATCATCACACATCATTTTTATGTTGTTACTTCATGGAAGTTGAAACTCAAGCCTTCTGTTTTTGGGCAAATTGTTGCTACATCCATCTCCAATGCTGCTGCCACTACTTGGATTAAGTGGAAATTGCCCTTAAAATACAAATCTCTGTGCTGTGTTGTGTTGTGATGTTTTATTTATTTATATATTTTTTATGTATGTATTTCAGCTGAGTGACTTCATGTAATGAAGTTTTGGGCTATTGTGACACTGTGATGTTTTCATTTAAAACAGTACGAGTGGTTACAGGATTCCCACACTTTGCTTGAAATAATTTTCCAGGCCATTTTTAGCTATGTAATAATGGCATGTACAAACACATTACCTCTTTTTTATACAGTTTTCATAAAACAAATATAATCAAGTCTAAGTCTATACCCAAGAAGCACGGTAAATGGTCACATATTTATATAGCGCTTTTCCCCCTTCAAGGCACTCAAAGCGCTGTACATCAAGGAACCATCCATCCACCTCATCCATTCACACACACATTCATACACCAGTGTACGCAGACACTCTGGACAAAATAGGTGTAGTTTCCTGCACTTTGGTGAATTTTAGAGGAGGTCTTTTAAAAAAGCCAACTGCTCTAATAGGTCGTAGGAAGTCCAAATTCAGTATAGAGAAATTTTCAGGAATTTTCTCTCATTTTCCATGGGCACTTATTTTTCAGATTTTCCAGAATTTCCAGGCCACGTGGAAACCCTGGGTTATAGTCCTGCCAGCCAGAGGGAGGGGTGTGTAACTCAAAGTCAGTGGCCTCCTTTAGACAAAGTGAAAGCACAGGACTCTTGTCAACATTTTTACTCTGGGAAATACTATTTACTCTGTAGCAGATGTGTACACGCATGTTTTGGACTAATAAATAATAATATACATAAACCACATCAGTTTAAAGCCAGAGGGGGGATATTTTGTCTGCCTTACCTCGAGTCTGGATACGAAAGTTGATCTTAGACTCTGAAGGATGCGTGATGGTGTAGCCACAGGACTGATGGAAAGAGGAAAAAAAAGACATATGTGTGAGTGTGACTGATGGAAAGAGGAATATAATAAGACATATATATATATATGAGTATGTGTATATATACATATATATATATATATATATATATATATATACATATATATATATATATATATATATATATATATATACATATATATATATATATATATATATATATATATATATATATATATATATATATATACATACATATATATACATATATATATACACACATATGCACACACACCTATAAAAAACATACATATACATACATACATGTTTGTATGTGTGTATATATAAAAACTAGTACTAATAATATCAAATATGAAAAAGTTTAAGAACAGGGGTAGTTGACAAGTGCATTCTTTTTCTGGGTTGGATACTTAGAAATATTAAGTAATTTAAGCTAACAGAAAGAGCATGAAATAACATTTATCTTATAAATGAATGACAGTGTCGATAGCTTGTATACTGTGATCAAACTGCATGCTTACAGTTAGTATAGTGATAACCACGCAATAAGAAAAAAATCCAAATAATAAAAAGGACACAAGGCACAGGTATAAATTAGCAACACTATTTGCAATGTAAGTAGCAATGTAATTACAACGTATTTATAGGAAAAAAGACTGCCACATTGGTAGCAGACATATTCATATTTTCCCCAATAACTGAAAAAAAAAAATGGTTGTTGGGATGAAAAGAACGCGAGAGAATCATTCATTGTTTGAAGCTCTCCTTCAGATTATAGCCTACTTCTTCATGATCATGTAACGTAAAGAGTTTCCAAGTGTATGGTCCTCCTCATGCATCACAAATGTCACACAGCCATCATCTGCTCCATCGGCCTGGACCTAAAAGCAAGCAAAGCAAAGGACATTTTGTAGTAAATAATATTAATAAATGTATTTGTTAAAGCCATAAAACAGTGGGAAACAGTTACAATATAATGATTATATTTACTGAGACTGAGCTAGAATGAGAAGTACAAATCTGGTGTAATGCTGCCCCTTACTGGACATTTTGAGACACGGCAATGTACAGTCTTTTAAATTTCTAAATGTAAATAAATTGATTACTTTAAGCAGTTATTTTGTCTGAAACAATCAGTGCGACTTTGGGAGCAATATGTGGGAATGAAACGTTTAGAGATTATGATTTCAGCGCATGTTTACACACTGACTGATGGCCATAGCCCACGTGGGAAGTTCAGATGCGCTAAGGACAAACTTAATTGTATTTTGTGAAAGCTATGACTAAATAAAGAACTAAACATCATATACGAGCAAATTCTGCAAAAAAAAAAAAAAAAGCAAGTCAAATACCATCTCCAGGACCGGTTTCTTCTCGCCTTCCGCGGCCATGCTTTTGCTTCAAATTACGTAGGAGGATCCCTCGGTGCCGTGAAGTCTGGCAGGCACCGAGAAAGATTAGAAAAAAAGTATTTAAATTGAAATTACTATAAGAAAAATCGTATCATATGAGTTCTGAATAAAATTATATATAAAATTTCTAAATATGCACATATACTTAACAGTTTTTGGTGAAAAATACATTTCTTTTTCATTGCAATTTCACATCCTAACCTGTAAGACTAAAGAATGGGAGAAATCTTCAAATGCCCCATGACGTGACGTACATCTGCGAAACAACATTTGTGCGAAATTTGTAGTTTCAAAACTCAAAAAGGCCGTTGAGAAAAACGAGAGAGCGTTTAATTTGAACTACATTCTCCAGAAGGCACCTGTCTTCGTTTCCCGTTCGGGGGTTTCGCAAAGCAAAGGCAGAACTCACTCGAAAAGGATTAGCCAAGCGCCGAAATCTTTCTAGATGTTGGAATTCGCTGTAAATGGGCTACTTTAACCAACACTGACCCTCAGAGGTATTAAATTAAGCATTGAATGTAACGTCATTTGTACAAACCGCATTGTCTGAGACGCTGCTTTATTGGCTACACGGCTATTGTTTACATTCAGCTAACTCCGTAGGTTTTATTTGCTTTAGTTAATGTTAAATTGGCACTTGGGCTTCGATCCTCGTGACGCCTTGTATAATTTACTTTGATGGCATCCAGTAAATGTCATGCCATTGTTGCCATTGTAGTTTTAACTTTGTACGTGCTAATTAGATGAAATCATGGAGTTACAAAATAACATAAATAATATTTTAGCCACTTATGATCCACTGATGGGTGCCTCTGTATATCATCATTTACTAGTATATGGTCAAACTATGAACAATATACTTATTAATGCACTAGAATCTATATAAAATAAACAAGATTTCCGTGGTTTGTTTTACCAGATTTGTTGCTGTTCTGAAGTGCCATACGGTGCCATGGCTATCCTCTTTGCGGTGGTGGCTCGTGGGACCACCATCCTTGCCAAACACGCCTGGTGTGGGGGCAACTTCCTGGAGGTGACAGAACAAATTTTAGCCAAAATCCCTTCAGAGAACAACAAGCTGACCTACAGCCATGGGAGGTATGTGTCATCTTTCATGTTTGTTTGGACATCTTATACCCAACTTCTACAGTCATAATTTCACTATTTTAAAGCCACAGTAGACATGTGTCCTTACTGTGAGTGAGCTTGTATCGAGGCCTGTCATGATAACATATTTTGAATCATGGTTTAACACTACAGAGAAATACTTTGATCAATGACAACATTGAAACTGCTTTATGCCAGTTGTTTATGATACAACGCTGGAAAATCCCTGTAAACCGTTTTTTTTTGTGTTTTTTTTTTAAATTGACTAAAGTTAATTATTTTTCTACTGCTCAGGTTTTACCTTATTACATAAAATTCAAAAATCAATGTACTTTTTCAAAGAAACTGTACACACAATAAATACTGAGCATCAAAAGATATTGTTCTGGCTTTCATATATTGAACGATAAGACAATATAGTAATTATTGTGACAGGCCTACTTGCATCTCCACCAAACTGACTTATTCGGCCTGAGGGAGGGCATCCACTTGCTTGTTTCCATGGATATGTTGTGGTATGACATAAAACATATTTAGCTCCAGAGAAAATGTTCTCAAGTATGGTTTTAACTTTCTTTTTCCATTGAATCATGCCACCTTCAAAATTACATATGGTACCCTTAAGAAGTAGGTTAAAAGTTACCAGAAAAACACAAGAGTAGTAATGTGTACTTAGCCCATCTAAATACACCAGAAAAATTGTGTTAATGATATTCATTACTGTAACACACTATTCAATTTCTGTTTTTTTCTCTTTACAGCTACTTGTTTCACTACATTTGCCATGACCGAATAATATATCTGTGTATTACTGATGATGTAAGTACAATTTAAACTCATAAAATCCCTTATAATGAGAGAAGTTAACATTGTTATCTGTAAGAGGACAGCGAGACAAAACAGGAAGTGAAAAAATACACAAGAGAACATGCAAACTACTTTAAAAATGTGACCACTCACTGTTTTGACTGGACATTATATTTCTATTAAAATGTTCCATGAAACAGTCACAATTCATAATGTGCCTTCTACCAGGACATTTGTATATTGCCTTAGAAGATTTAATAAAACGCTTGAAAATGCTTGAAAATGCATCATCTTATCATAGAGCCATACTTGTTCTCTCTTCTCAGTATTTTTTCAAGACTCTGTCTGTCAGACTCAGGAAATGATTTAAAATGCATATGACAAGTTCTCATGTTTTTCTATTTATTACTTAGTTGGGTAGGATTGTACCTGAGATAAATCCATTTTAAATGGATGCAAGGACTGTTTATGCACAAAGTTTAAACATTCATTCAACATAATAGAGTCTTCTCTTCTATTGTACTTGTATTTGTCTAATCACAGTTGATGTGTAATTAAGAAAGGCTTTGAGCCTTTATGAACATTATGGTTTCTATGTAATGGTTATGGAATTACCTCTATTTTGTCATACCAGCTGCCTGTGTCCAACCAAGTAAAATGTTAATAATGTTTTTGTGAAATCAGTAGCCTAATCTATCATATGCACTTTAATGTAGTACAAACGTAGTAGATGTTGTTACTTTGTATTTTTCATTAAATAGGATTTTGAGAGATCACGGGCATTCACCTTCCTCAGTGAAGTGAAAAAACGCTTCCAAACAACATATGGGTCCAGAGCACAGACAGCCCTTCCTTATGCTATGAACAGTGAATTCTCCTCAACGTTGGCGGCTCAGATGGTAAGTACACTTTAGCCTCATAACCTGTACGGGTTATTTTATGAGACACAATCAGTGACTTCTAATGACTCCTTTGTTTTGTAGAAACACCATTCAGACCCACGGGGAACGGATCGTCTCACTGAAACACAGATGCAGGTGGATGATTTGAAGGGGATTATGGTTCGCAACATTGGTAAGTTATTGGATGGACAAAATCATAATTCATACCTTTTGATATCCTCCAATTGCCTTTCTGTTAATGTGCACCTTCACTATAAAATAAATTGGAAATGAACAATTTTGAAATCCTAGTTTCAAACTGCTCATTTTAATTTTAATAGTATGATTCTGTTCACATTTAAAACACCTCAAAGCAGGGGCAAATATTTGAGAAAAGACTGAAATACATACTGAATCCCATGCATGTCAGAACGTGTTTGTAGCGGTCTAAACTGCAGTCAGCTGAGTTACAGCATTAGCAGGTTTTTAACACAGAATATTTTGTTGCTAATTTAAAAAACAAGAATAAATTATGTTTTTGCAAATTATTGTAGTCTTTCCGATTGGCTAATTGTAACCACTCAAATGGCAATTTTGATCCGATAGCAATATATCTTACGGCACTGATTATTTTCTGGACTTTCACAGATTTGGTTGCTCAGAGAGGGGAAAAGCTTGAGCTGCTGATTGACAAGACAGAAAATCTTGTTGATTCAGTGAGTATCTTTTTGTATTTTTATTTTACATATTTTAGAATGAAAGCACTGATTACAAAAAGTCATTATTTTTCTATATAGCTCCTTTATATTAAAATCTCTTGATTTATTTCCTTTTAGTCAGTCACATTTAAGACTACAAGTCGAAACCTGGCACGGGCAATGTGTATGAAGAACCTCAAGCTTTTTGTTCTCATCTTCTTTGTGTGCCTGGTGAGTAAAGCAAGTTTAGCAAGATATCACTGTTAAACATCACACCTGAATTATATTATGATTAGCAGTTGTAATAGTCTGTATGCAGCTGACAGATTAAAATACTAACTTCATTAAAACAGATTTAACCCATGTAGATACATGTACATTTTTACTAAAAATCTTGCATAGTGTTTTGGTGTAGTTTACAGTTTTACTTCCTGGTTGGACACAGACATGCATGACAGGGTGAGGTAATTCCATTCTAAGTGTTACCTAGCAACCAAAGCTAGGGTCAAAGCTTGACTAATTTACACCATAGGTATGATTAGACTAATAAAAATAAATGACAACACCTATTTAGAAAAACATAAAAACCTGTTATATGCACTTTAAGTATTTTGAAATACGTAATTATTTCATGTCCTCTAGGTGGAAGTTAAATAAAATTACCAGTACTTCCTAACTTCTCTTCTCTATTCAGGTGATCATATACATCATTGTGTCTGCTGCATGTGGAGGTCTCGCTTGGCCAAATTGTGTCAAAAAATGAGTGGACTTTGGAGACTACAGAGAGAGGAACAAAAAGTGAAAGTGTGGAACAATATTGGTTTAACACTTGACTTCAAATGAACAACACAATTAAAAGCTATAACAATCTAGCTTTAATGTCTATGGAAAATGCAATGATCCAGCCCTGTGTCCTCGACAACTGCACATCTACAGATTGCCTTCTGGAGTCCCAAATAAGTACCACAGTTATGGGTCAATGGAACAACACTCTTGTCCTTTGTTTACCCAATACATACCCTGATAGGTTGATGTATTGGTTTGTTGTATAAGCATCAATCTCTGTATACATTCATGAAATTTATAGGAAAATCTGACTGTGGGCAACATTGTTACTAGCGAAATGCTTGTTGGATGCAAAGATTTAACACAATTTGCTAATTTGGGTAGCATAGCCATAGCATTACAGTTTCATGAGTGAACAGTACATCTACAATGAGAAAACCCTTTGTTTCATTACCAAGCACAGTCTTAACTTCATCAATAGATATGGTATAATTAGTAATGATCTCACCAATAAATGGTAAAATTTTTATAATCAATATTAATCAGTTTGAGAGGTGCCATAGTTATTTTAAATTAAGACTGACTTCTCTGGGTCTTTTCTCTTTGAAGTAAATAGGATCTTTTCTTCACCTGTCCTTTATTGGTCTTTATCATATAGTGTCTTCATGTTTATTCTGTTTAACAATGCACTTTTACATTGTAAATATGTATGCTTCCACACCTGTGGTTTATTATTGTGTAATTATTAAATTATTGTACATTCAGATTTGAATTAATAAAATCTGGTCATATTAGACTCACTTATGTTTTTCATAGATAGGATGTGTTGATGGGCAGTCTAAAAAAAATCTGATAGTGAAAATTTTAACAAATCACTGTCCTAGAGGGACGAGTAGCCAGCAATGGTGTCTGAAAATCCACCATTTTATTTCAAAAACATTGTAAATGTAAAGTACCACCTCAGAGTGTCGCTATGACTTGAACATTTCTTAGTTTAAGGACATAATGAAGCATTCTTAATCTATTGCTAAAAATCACTGAACTCACAGCATGGATGAGTAAAACTTTTTCACAAACTAAAAGCAACCCTCTGCGCCAAAGGGTATCGCCACTAGGGGTCATGTGCCGTGTCAAAATCATAAAACTCCCAAAAAGTCCAAAACTTAAGTTCATGAGGAAATCCACCTCTATAAATTATTAAACAGTTGGTGACAGACCCCAATTTACTAAGGTCAAACACTGAACCAATGAATATTGTTTTTAATGAATTACCCATATATAAAATAGAAAAAACACCAGCAGGTGTGTCTAATTAACATGTAGTGCGCATGCGCAATTGTTAGCTTTTATCAAAAGTTGGAACTCAAAAAAGATGTAACGCTCTTTAAAGTTACAAAGACTTTTATGAACGGAATTTTAAAATGCTATATTAATCTATGTATTTACAGTTTCACAAATCAAATAACAGCTAAAAATTGTATTGTTGTCATTTTGTTTGTTAGCGTTCCCCGTTAGCTTGACTAACGGCTGTGTGCAAAAAGTCACGTGACCTCAGACCATCGGTAAGAAAACCATGTGAGCAGGTAAGAAACATGCTTTATTATCTTTATGGTGCAAATTTAACTGTATTTATTTATTAACTCAGTGACATTTGCAAGGTAGAAACAATACTCATTTGTGTAATGCAACGTTTGATATAAGACAACTGTCAAATGTATCTGTTGCAAACAGATACAGCCCTGGTTATGTACTTGCTTTGCCTGCTGGTACAATATTTAATGCTATTGTAATCAGTTAATATTATACCACATTACAGCTTGCAATCAAAGTAATTAGTTGCTTTAATTCCACATAAAATATTGATTGACAGGGTTCTGTTTATACATGTTTGATTAAATTTAATATATAGTGGTCTGAAATAATATTGAAAAATTGACAACAAAAGCTTGCCTCTCACTCTAAAACCCACCTTAAACCATTCATGAACTGCACAGGGTGTTTTCTTTGCTATTTGTAGATGCATACTATGTTTACTCCTGACTGGACTAAAAATAGAAGTTAACTGTCTCTTCGCACAAGGATAGAGGTCTCTTGGCACAAGGATAATCCATTCACCAAGGTCCAAGGTGTGTGTGCATGTGCATGGAGAATCAAGTGTCAGGTGTGCAGCTATGGTACTGTGATATTGTATAGTGTAACTGTTCTTGCTTTTGTCTTTTTACGACAAGCAATTTCCAAGCTACTGACTTTAATTTAGTATGTTTTCAGTCATCCCACAGACTAATCCATGTAATCATCCAATGTTTCCCACAGGTTCACACTGAGACTATGGTGGCACAGGCAATCCTCCCACAGACTTCTAATATTAAGAGTTTAAAGGTGTCACTTAAGCTAACCAGCTACGTGGTAACTAATATCCATAACACGGTTGTTTTAAAAAGCAAAAAGCACATTTAAAACAAAGGATTCAGCAAAATACTTGAATAACTTTTAGACTTGGATATTAAATAAAATCTATGGGGGCTATTGTGATCTATTAATGGAAGCCACTCTGTGACAGTTGCATAGCCTATGTTTTGTCCAGCACTTGTACATTTAATCTGGATAGACCTATTCACAATGGGCAGGTTTTATGAATCTGAGAGTGAACAGTTGTTGATGTCTGCCCTGTAACTCTCAAAATATCATATGCCTCTCAAAATATCAATATGCCTAATGCCCTGTTTTATTTTAGTTAGACACTAAAAAGCAGAGAGTCTAGTATTTCCTAAGTTCTTAAAACACATTTTTAGTCGCCCAAATGTAATAAATTACTTTGTATTATGTATTACTGTAGTATTGTATTGTCAGATTTTAATACATCCCTATGCCTTGGACTGGGTTTAGTTTGCCAGTGTTCTTGTGCTGTCCAGAGAAATTGTTATTTAGACAATAAGAGCCAAGAAATCCAGTGAATGAGAATCAAACTGCAGCATTACAGTCATTCTTTCTCTGTCGCTCATCACTTTCACTGATGTATGGAGCTGAAGCCACAGTAGCCGACTCACTGGTGTGCTGTTTTCTATGCTTTACAGAGGACTGCGTTGTCTCGTGGTATGTTCACTGGAATCCCCCAGTGTGATCCTCTGCTCCGCCCTGATGTGGGTGGCTTTGTGCCCCAGACTTTAGAAGCTGCAACAACTACAACTCACCGAGTCCCTGTCATATCCAGTCCAACCTTCAAAACAACAACATACTGCTAGGCAATTGAAGGCAGTTTTTTAAATGTGATTTTAATAACATTCATTCAGCTTTATCAGAGTGAGTAAGTTGGATTTTTTAGCATATTAGCATATATTACTGTTCCCATAGCAATTAACATGATTTCTATTGAATGGGCAAAATTATGTAAAATGTTTTCTATAAACAGGAAGCTGAAACGCATGTAGCTTTTTGAGGGCATTTTTTAAAGTTAAAGGTGCACGGTGTAGCTTTTGTGGTGTAGGGTCCGCCACCTGCTTTACTAAAATATGTCATTGCTTTGCCTAGACTGTTCCACAGTACTGCACTAAACTTATCTGCATATCTGGTGGTGTAAAATGCTTAGTTGCAGTTGACACCACCAGGCCAAGTTACAGGTCAGATCTGTGGAAATGCGATATTGCGTTTTTCAAGGTATTTTTGGCAGTAAAATATCTGTAACTGAATAAATGTAAAATGTCTCCATGGACACAAGCAGGTGGAGGAGCCCACCACTAGAAAAGTTACATAGTGCATCTTTACCTTTGGTCAAAATACCATTAGAGATGTTTTTAGAGTTAATGGAGAAAAGGTTAAATTTATTGCATGCATATTTTATGCCACATGTTTTGTGATAAATATTGTGTTGTCTGATTGTACTGCTTTAGTTTAGGATCAGTTTGGGAAATATAATCCTTTTTGCTCTGTTCTTAACAATTTTCCCCTAGTCAAGATTAGTTTCCAGCCGGGGTCATGCGCCTCGTATAGATTATGCAGAAATAGCGTAGGTCTTAAAGGTCTTAGACTCAGGTGTCACTCCACTGTGGGACCATATGTTGAGCTGTTTCTCATTCCTGGCTGTTTGTATTGCGTTGGAAAAGTTTGTGCCATGTCTGTAGCTTTAACTGGTATTATGCTAATTCTCCTGCACAGGCCATTCACTCAGAAAGGAGAGACTTTGGTGCTTAGCAACAGTGAATGCCTCCAGCCCAGTCAACTCTGGCCACTCCCCTCACGCTCTCGTCTGCATGGATAAGGTAACATGCTTTTTCAGGCCGCGCTTCTGTAAACTTTGGAGCATAGCTTTGCACCGGGCACGCTACTTGGCTGGACCTTGACATGCCTGTTATTGACAAACTTTGTGGGCCAGTCACTCATTGCATTTGAACTACTACTGAAGTACTTGGTGGAACTACTTATCTTCCTCTGCTAAAGGAATATATGTATATATATATTTTTTTCTCATAAGATGGATTTTTTTTCACTCTAATACAGTACTAATGTTTCAGTAACTTTAAAACGTATAGCTAATTACTTTTTGCTGTAACCAGAGCTTGAAGTTGCTTAATTTTTCCATGGATATAATTGCTTTTAATAGATGTCAAATTGGACCTATCCTTGGTTTAACAGCAAGGTGCTTTGAACTACAGGTAAGTTATTAGTATTGTAAACTGTTGTGCTGAATTGTGGGTTAATTTCTCTATTAAAATTGTAAGGTCAGGGACTGTGTGTCAGGTGTACAGGTGCCTCGTATTACAGAACAGGTTTAGGGCTATTTCCATTTCAGTTACTACTTTTGTGTTATTGTCTTCTGTCAGAAAATACCGCAGTGGCCCTGAAGGAGCTGCCCGTGCCAAGGTTCAATGTGCACTGCAGCTTGCCCAGCCTATATTTTATCTGAGTGGGCAGACTACAGTGTAGCATTCCTCCCTCCTATTTTGATCCACTACTTGTTTTTATGGTTGCTGAATGAACTAATGCTCCTGACCTTACTGTCCAAGTCTGACTTCAATGAAATTACATGTTTATACTTTACTCACAGAGGCCAGTGGTGATAATGGCTGGTCTAAGCTGTGAAGCCAAACATTGCTGACCTTTTGCAAACACGTTGGTTATTTATTACCCCTATTGAAAATGGCACTGTACGGTTTGTACTTTGTAGTAATTTGAAATGAAGTTGTAGACATGTTTAAATATTGCTAGTAGTGCTGTTAGGGTTATTAAAATTTCAAACTCTATTTTGATACTAATGAATAGACTCAATACTCAATACTGATTTCACAATAATTATAGAACGTAAAATGTGATTTTCAACATTAAATAAAGTACTTTCTTATAAATGGCCTTTTATCTGTGTAATCCCTTAGTCGTCCAGATTTTATAATGCTCCATGGGTGTATACTAGTCTGAGGTATTTTACTTGTTCTGATACAGCTCAAGATAATTTTTTACTACGTGACTTTTTTTTGTATTGATACTTGCTTAAATTAGTATCAGGTTTGATACTAGTTTTAGTGTCTATTAGTATAGTAGTTTTGATAAGATTAGTTGCTATTCATAAGATTAGTTGCTATTTTATGTTTTTTTTTGTTTTTTTTTTTAACCTGAACCTGTTGTGGTCATCTTTAAATAGCCTTTTTAGCCAGACAGCAAAATGACATGCTTTAATTTAGTGTAGCTCAGTTACTCTTATGAATGACGTCAACAGATTGGTTTTGGAGTGTTGATGTATTAAAATATATTATTAGAAAGATGTCAAGGTGAAATTACACGTGGCAGTGTCATGTAGTACATTTTAATCTACCAACTATAGCATTAAACAGCATTAGACCATTTGCATTTTTTATATCCAAGTCATGAATAAGTGATTACGGCTACTGTTACCAGTCAGGAGTCAAAACACTTTCTTTGAAGTTAAGGTGACTCCATTTTCAAAGAAGCCTGGTGGAAGCCTCTGTGAAACCTAAAACTGGATATTAGTTGCTCAAAATAATTGAAATTGTAAAGAGTATTTTTCTTTATTTGATTGCATTTAATTGGCACTTGGTTGTTTGGTTCACACATATTTGATGTTTACTGTTCTGTCCTTTTAATCACTTTCCCTGGCACAAAAAGATCCCTCAGGATTATAAAGTTTGATCATAATCTTATTGTTTGATTTTGACTGTAGACTAACATAAGTAAATTGTTCATTCAGGTGTCTTTCAAACTAAATTGTGTTAAAGTCGAAACTTTAAATTTATTTGTTTTTTTTTGTCTTTTTTGCAGGTTTTTAACTAAAGTAACAGCAACATTTCATATTCTTGGAAGTCTACAATGTCGGACACAAACTTTAACATGCCTTGTGAGGACGAAGCTGATGCCCCATTATTTTTGGCAAACAGAGGTCAGTTGTTGGGGACAATGAGTAGTTGTCGTCAATGTCTGTCACCCGACTCTGCCAGCTGTAATTTTAACCTCAGCGTTGGAGGAGACTGCACTTCCCCTGATATTAACACACTGAGTACAGGTGAACCTATCCTGCACCCAGACAATACTGCAATAACTCTACCACAGGGAAAGCTCTTCACCAATTTGGAGGATGCCTTTATTGCCACACCAGACAATAGCAGCATCAATTTTTGGAATGATGGCTTGAGTTTGTTGAGCAGCCAAGATTCTGAAGGAAACAAAACATTTTATAAGACTGCATCAGAGGGGAGCAGTAGTGCAGTGGCATCTCCGGATTCAGTTGGGATGAGTTCGTGTAGGACGTCCCATAGAGGGTCCGTGGATCTTTCCTTTAGCTCTGCAGAGATGGTGGTACGGAGCAACAGCTTTGTCCTAGAGCACCAAGCATCAGTGTTATCTTCACTCGAGGGGTCCCCAGCTCCACCTGTCTCGAGCCACGATGAATCCAACTCTCTGTTAACCCCTTTGAGTGAAACAGGTGACCAAGCAGGAAACTACCCTAGCTTTGTGATGCCATCTGTATTTGGAAATAAAGTAGAGCTTCCAAGTGAAGAGCATGAAGCAACATCTAATTCGTCTTTCTTGGCACTGCCAGGAGACAGCGAATGTCTTAGTACCACCTTTCTTTGCAAAAACTCTGATTTTGCAATTGACACCCAGTTTATTTATTCTGAACTTGAACTGCTGAATGAATCTAAACTAATTAACCAAGCTAGAGCAACTTTGTCAGATGAGTCCCATAGAAAGTCCGTTGACCTTTCCTTTAGCTCTGCAGAAATGGTGGTACGAAGCAACAGTTTTATCCTGGAAGAGCAGGCTGTGTCTTCACTGATGTCTTCACTAGATGAGTCTCTAGCACCTCCAACCTCAAGTCATATTGAATCAAAGTCTCCACTGACACCTGCTGTGAGTGGGACAGATGGTGCAAATGACCAAGCAAGAGACCACCTCTCCCTTGGAATGACATTTGTATTGGGAGATAAGATTGAGCTCCCAAGTGAAGAGGGTGGAGGAATTTGTAACTCTTTCTCATCTTTACCAGGAGTGAAAGATGGTCTTCGCACCACATTTCTCATTGAAAATTCAACATCAGATTGTGCAAATGACGGATTTATTTACTCTGAGGCTGACCTGGTAAATGTATCCAAGCCTCTTGCAACACAAGAGCAAGCAATGATGTTTGATACTCCATTGTGTTCTGTGCAAGATACGGATATAGACATTCATACTTCTACTCCTGTGCAAAATCTGGGGAGCCATATTTCCAGTCTTCCTTCTTTTGGTGTGTCACCCTGCCCGGAAAATACTGGAAGCCCTGCTCTTCAGCCTTTGTTTAGGAAGAAAAACTCTACTTCTACCAAACAATTTGATAGAGGAACCCCAGATTCAGTCCATAAAGTTATTAAAATGGAAGCTGACAAGTTTACAAAGTCAGACATGAGCAGTGTCAAATGTAAAGTAATGAGAAGGCCTGTAGCATCAAGTCTTCTACTGGATAAACCACCGCTAATGAACTATAAACAAGAAGGGAACAAATCTAGGCCAAGTCCTACCAGAATTAATAATGGTACAACAACCCCAGTCTCTAAAACTGTTCTTAATACTCAAAGGAAACTACACGTTGGTGCGAATAAAGACTCAAAAGCCTTACAAAGAAATTCTATTGTTTCTGAAGAGTCCCAAGCAAAGAGTAAAACGGTCCATGTAGCACTCAACATTCATGCAAGTAAACAAGCTCCAGCGGGCCACTGTAGTCCAGGAAGCCATCACACCAAGCAAGGAGCCTCAGGCCAAGCTAATACTGATCCAAAAATTAATATCGCAAATGCCACTTTCTGTTATCCTGAGAAATCTCCACAGAAAGCTGACAAAGCTGTGCCAAAACCAATTACAAAGAATGATGTGATCAACAAAATCAAAAAGGTGAAATCTGGCTCCACTTTAGGCCATGGCAAGTCAACCCCCAGTGCCCCAAGTACACGTCCACGCTCTAATTCTGAAAGTGCAACTGCATTGTCTAGGCTTTTCACAATGGTAAAACCTCAAAGATTTTCAGCCAGTTTTTCCCTCACTAAATCAAAAACTGAAAACCTAAAGAGTCAGAACAAACCGAGCAATCAGGAAAATTCCTCTCAAAGAAAGCCTGGCAATGCAAAGGAAGCTACAGAAACAAACAGTCAAAAAGTGAAGAAAATTGGGTTAGTGGTAAGTAGTTTTGATTTATTTAAAAAAAAAAAAAAAAAAAAATGACACATTTAAAAGCAATATCTTTGATTACATTTTTGTTTGCAGTCTCATTCCAGTACATTATCTGGAGTGTCCTGTACAGAGATAAAAACCAGAGTGTGTGGTCAACCTTCTTCAAACCTAACAGGCAGAGCATCGACCTCCAAATCTCCAGCTGCAAGTCCCATGACAACTGCTCCCATAGCAACCACTCCTCTCAAGAAGCAGCGACCGGGAGCATCAGGCAGAGAGTGCAGCAGGACCACTGCAGCTGTGGACACTCAACTCAAGAGCAAAATCACAAGTGAGGAAATGTGTTTGATAGGGGTGATGTGTCTGCCAGAACTGACTTAATACACGTTTGGGAAATTACACTAGATGTTTCTGTCTTTTTTAAGTAAAGTTTTAATTTTGCATGTCTCCAAAATGACAGGTACTATTCATTGTTAATATATGTCTCACCTCTAGTATGATATTTAAAAAAAACACTTGAGATGGGACTACTCAGCAATTCATAGTGAATGTTAATAACGATTAACACGTATTTTGTGAGTTCAGAAATACAGTATGTGATAAGCCTGTCAGTAAAATTTAAAATCTTTCTTTTACTTCAACAAATATTTTGCGCAACATGACCTTTAAATAAAGATGACTGCAGATGAAGATTGGTTCTATAGATTTATTATAGGCCACAGAAATTGTTTCATAACTGACTTGATTTTACTTGTACACTTGCAATCATTTTAACACCAGCAGAGGGCACCGTTGAGCATTCCCATCCCACTATTACTGTGTTTTATCTTAGGCCCCACAAGCGGAAGGCAGAGTTGTTCACAGATGTCAGTGTCCTGTTTTAGTCCGTACAATCAGGTCCCAAACCAGGTCGCCCTTTTGTGGTCCTATTCAGTCTGACAGGAGGTTTAGGGAAAGGCTGCAGACTCTTCCTCTCAGGGGAAATTATCTGCACCAGTGGAAAGTCCAGGGGAAGGAAAGGGAGGTTTGGATCTCAGCAAAAGACTAAAAGTGAGACACAAACTTTAAATTTTAAATGTGCCTCTCTACAAGTAGAGAGGCACAGAACCATCAAACTTTATTTACAACTTGTACTGCGGACTAAAATGCGGACCATGATATCTTCTATAGGTATGTTGCTGAACAGGGTATTTTATTATAATCTTTTTAGTTATATACACTCACCATTTTGATATCTATTGACACCATGATGTCACTTTTTTTTTATTTCATTATTTTATGTTGCTCCATAGTAAATAATTTAGACATTAAGATCTGTTTAAAATGTTTACATTCATTTTTATGGTATTTCTGTTATTTTAATGGGAGAATTTCTTGAAACACGGTCAACATTTGTTTGTGTATTTTTGTTTTTTATCATGATGGTGATTATTGTGTCTTATGTTTATTGATTCATTGCTTATGTTATTCAAGGTAATAGGAAACCTCCTGGAGACACCACCCCAGCTGCTAATAAAATGCCAAGTTCATCCCAGCATCTTCAACCCCCCTCTCGTTCATCTATGATGGGGCCCCCTCCCACACCTGTGTCCAAATTCCAACAACGCAAGACCTTTGGACCATTCAAGAACCAACCAGGAATCAACGAGTCCAGAGTCCACAGAGAGACCAGCGACAGCACTAAGACGACACAAGGTGAGTCAAACTAGAGTCCATCTTAATGGTTCTCATGTTTTGTAATTTTTGGATTGGTGGGAATAAATGTATGTAGTATGCACCCAGTTTGTGCTACTGGTATAAAACTATGCAATTTTAGAAACATCTTAAATCTGAGATATTGAGTAAATGTGTAGTCTTGCCTGTCTATCAGAATCCAAAAAATCTTTATTGACATCGTTAGTGAGCAAAGTTGAGAAATTATTGAGCAAGATTATATTTTTTATTAAAAGTTCAAAAGTGGAATGAGTTTTCCCTCTCTGCTGCAAACTCTCCATAATGCTCTTTTCTGATTGGTCCAGACTTCGTCATAGCAGGCGCCCGACCCTTGTGTGTGTTGTCATAGTAACAGTTCTGTTCCAGTCTAGTTCACACGTCGCCCTGAGGTGCAATCGAACAGACATAGTAACTAATGTTGTCTGCAGCACGAGACCGCAGGATCACTTTTTTGATTTATTTTATTTTTCATATATTTTTAAAATTTAGTGTTTATTTTTAATCAATGGCTGTTTACAATGCTGTTCGGCGTGGTACCATGGCTGAATTTTCAGTGCACATTTTCCACAATTCCTCATCTTTTGGGGCACCAGGCAATGGTAGTGCAGGGGTGAGCTGTGATCTCACCCTCTTGACTTGTCTGCTCATCGGATCCTATCGCTTCTGTATCATTCCTTTGTTAGCCGCCTTCAGTGGGAAGCATGGGAAGCTCTGGAGATGTGAGTGTCTCAGTAAATCCTGTACGATGGGCTTTTGTAATGGAAATGCATAAAGTATGAATATGCAAGTATGGGTGTAGGTGAGAACTGGTATGATTAAGTGTTTGAATACTTTTTGCTTGATTAAATGTTTATTCTCTATTAGGGCTTTGCAATTTTAAAAAAATGATTCAGTCATCTTTAATCATCAATGATCAGATTAGGTCTTTTTAATGGAGCAATTTACAGCCATCTATCAGTAAAAGAATGTGGCTTGGAGTAGAGTTCAGACTATAAAGGAAGGCATTTCACATTTTCTGTATAAATGTTATTCATTAAAAGTCTATGTTGTTTATGTTCAGGAAATTAATATTAAAGAAGGTAGTAATCTGAACAATGCTTCAAAAAGACAAATTAAATAAACTATTTGATCAATATGAGGGGAAAAATTTTGATTATTTTTTGTTATATTGCGCAGCTCTTTTGTCTATGCAGTAAACAATGTTTTATTTCAATATAAAAGCTCAATATATGTCCTGATTGGCACAGATTACTGATTAGTTTGTTATGGTTAAAACATGTAAATGGTGCCAAAAGATAATCATCGGCTATCAATTTCTTCTGTTTTTTTATTAAACTGTAGATTTTTTTTTAAAAGCATGTACTCAAAGTTTAGTATTCGAATACTTTATTTGGCGTGTCTTATACACATCACTTACAGTATGTTAAAACCATAGTATGTAACTTTTTGCCAAAAAATAAGCCTAAATAAGAGCATGTTTTTTCAGTATGAATGTTTTATTGCACTGAAAACTGCTGTGAGCAGACATGCATTTCCACAAACCTGACTCTTATTTGGCATGGAGGTAGGCCTCTCCCTGCTTCTTTCCATAGAAATGATGTTCCTTTGGCTATAATATACTACAGTATGGCATGAAACTTATGGAGAATGTTCTAAGTATGGGTTTAATTTTATTTTCTACCATTTTAAGGATAGACATCCTCCAAACACTTGACCATAATTAATTTGAAACTGGTATGGTCTGGAATAAAATGTCTTGTTTGTGCTTCTGTACAAACCTAACCCATATTTCTGTTATCATTCTATGTAATAAGTAAAACTATTTGATCTTTTTTTTGTTTGTTTTTTTTGTTTGTTGTACAGTCTCTGGAGCAGCAGGGAGGCGTTCAACCCCTTTCAAAGTTCCAACCCTTAAAGCCAGACTCACTACCCCTCCAACTAAGACCAGTGCACCCGGTAAAATCAACAGAAACTAATAATTACTAACTATTTACAAAGCTTTAATCTTGTATTTTTAATGACACTCCATGATAAGAAAATAGGTCCATCATTTACATTGAAACTGTGTTGAGTACTTTGGCTGATTAATGCTGATTGATTTATACAGGCATTTGTTGTTGTTCCTTTGATCAAAACACTCATTTAGGGCATCAGGGTTAAAAGTTCTTGAGATTTGTTAGTCTTAGTCAGATGCTACATGCTTTTTCAGCTGCAGTATGGGTCAATTAAACTCCAGTCTCCTCTCTGTTTTGCTTGTGCCAGTGTTGACCACTCCATGTAAGTCCACGACTGCCACCAAAGGCCTGACAAACAGTCACATCAGCCCAGAGAAGAGGACCACCACCACTATCAGATTAACTGTCTCTGGTAAGAGTATTTCTTTTATTTTCATCAAGCTAGTCTGACAATTTTAGCTTTGAAATGTTGTCTTTTACCTTCTGTACATATTTACCATCAAATAAAGCAAAGCAATGTTAGAATAAAATGTATCTACCAAATCAGCTTGCCATAAAAAAGGACAACTAGTATACATTACATTCATTATAAAACTTTAGTTATTTTCTTGCATTTAAATCCCGGCTGCAATACTATAATGATACAAACCTGTTTGGTTGACCTGTAAACATGAACGTGTGAATATTGTCATTACACATTATAGACACAAACTAACCAACCATTACAATTTAGTTTAGAATACTTTTTGGGGGATAATTCTGCTTTATAGTTTGGTTTCAGTATTAACATGTATCGCGTATATTTACTTCAGCAATATATTTCACTTCTAAATGTGCTATCATGACTGGCTTAGATACTCATTTTGATTACTTTGGATTGTTTCTTGTCGCTTTGTGGATTTTGCTTAAACCTACATTAGCACTATACAAGAACAGGAAATAATATGTTTTCTTCTTTCAAGCATGAGTTTTGGTGATAGTTGTCCAATACATGTTTATATACTGTCCCTTTTGTGTTAAATAATCTGACCCCAAACACTTGGTCTACATATCACCTATAGTTCTCCCTACCTCTCTCTCATTGGTCAATGTGACACTCTTGGCCCCACCCACCTCCAGCCTCAGTTGTCAGTGCATCTCTGGTTTACCACAGCACCGCCATCATGAAGCCTGGGGATGCTGCTCTGCTCTGGCATTTCTCTGTGTGGTGGTTTGTGACTGGAGCTTGTTTTTACCAAGAGGATTAAGGGATTTTAAATGTATTTTTTTCATCTCCCAATAGCTTCAAATCTCTATCAGCTCTAAATCTTCTTTGCATTATTCTGGCTCTTCATCACTGGAGATTACACCTTTTTAAGTTGGAAGTACAATCAAATGGACCGATAGACTTTCATATTTTTTATTTTATTTATTTTCATTTGTTGATGCTTGTAATCACCTAAAGAATGGTTGAAGTCATACATTTATAGCTATTCTTCTAGCTACACCTCTGCTTAACCATTTCATTCAGTTGTGGATTATTTTTGATTGCTGTTCGAGATGTTATGGTCTCCAAAGCTTTCTCTCTCAAACATCCACGTGCGTCTAACAGCCAAAGGTTTGCTCCGAAATATCCACCTGCTTTCGGGATGCAAAAGGAACATAGTGGTTTTCCGAACAGGTTTGTAACTATAGTCTTAGGATAACCATTTTAATATATTTTCTTTTACAACACATTTAAGGTGGTGTGCTTTCCTATATCGTTGCGGTGGTCAGTGGTCTGCTCTGACAAACCTGACCTTGTTTTCCCAGTCTATTTTTGGTGTAATTTTTTACTGGGGCCAGAGGTTCAACTTTCACTTACCTTGGTCTCTCAAATGACCCTAAGCAGGAAGACACCTCTTGGAAGTTTGATATTTTAGCCATGCAAAGACCAGTTTTCTAAAGCAAAAATTGGACACTACATTTTTACAATAATTTTTTTCCTTTTATATAAATTTAATAAAGAATTATTAGTATTACTTTGAAGCGCAATCAAAGCACAATATCTCCTTGGAGATTGTGGGCTCTTGTTTCAGTAGAGATGTATCAAGGTTATTTTGGTTTCTGGTCGCTCGGTAACACCATGGAAACGCTGTGATGATTACTCGGCTGCACAGTGGGAGATATTTTAATTAGTGAGATTAAATATATTTGCAGGACTGGTTTAAACTGAAGTTAAGTTTCTTTTACATAACAATTGGAAACTATTGGAGCTTAAAAATATTACCTTGTTTCACTGTAAAATAAGTGCAGTTTCATAAAATCTCGTCTGGTATCATGTTCGTCGACATACAAGAACTACTACACGTCAGGAACAGTTGTTGTTGTTTTTTTTTTTTTTTTTTTCTGTAATAAGCTCATCAATGTAAGATAATTTAGTTGCCTGGTGGAAAAAAAATCTTAATTGTAGTTAATCTGGTTTTCCTTTGACACAGCATCATGACTTTTTTTTTGGGGGGGGGGACAATGTAGCACTTACATTTTTAGATTTTCTTTACAAATTAGTATAATAAACAGTCAGTGTTGACATGGTATATAAGGATGATGTTTAGCTGACATAGTACAAGTGTGTATTTGTAGTAAATGGTCTGTCTTCACGAGTGCTGTGTTGAGATATCTCCTTTCACTGGCACACTCGGAGCTGAACACTGGCCTCACAGATCAGATTGAGTTAAACCAGAGTGTGGACCCTTGTGTGAGATTCAACTGGATGTGAATGTCTGCCAGCTCAAGTGCTATTCTATCCATGGCTTTCAGATTGATGGAAAATTAGGACAGTTGCCATAGTGATTAACAATTGCTAAATGTTATCTTTTCAATGGGAAAAACTCTTTCCATATAACTGGAAGCTGAAACCTCAAATTGCTGACATCACTCATTTTAATACAGGGCTGAAAATACACATTTAAGCACATTGCTGATGCATTGTTAAAATATGGTCTGAAAATTTTTAAAAAGAGATCTTCAATTTTGTAAATATCGGCCACCACTCTTTTCAGATATATAAAATATCTTCTAACCCATTACCAAGTTTATTTTAGAACAGTCTAAAAGCTAAGTTATCATATATCTGCATGTGGGTGTTTGTGGAACATCATGTACACTTTGCAGAGCCACCTGACTTTGTTTTTTTTTTGTTTTTTTTTAAGACCTGATTAAATTATTTATTTCTGGGCCAGACATGCATTTTTGATTGTTCAGCAGAAAAGGTGTTGCATAATAATCCCTCAGGACACAGACCAGTTACTGCAGCATCCACCTGTTGATTCAGACTGATTCGTTGTGGCACGCACTGCTTGTTTGGCAGTAATGTCAGCAGATAAGACTCAGGGAAAATAAATCTTGGTATTGTTGGCCCTTGGCCATGCAGGAAAATACCCACTTAAAATAGATTCCGATTTAAGGGCTAGAATACATATTAGGTACACATTGAGCTGTTTACCAGATGCCATATTTTACTAAACCAGCAGAGGGTGCCCCAGTTTTAAGTATTGTTACATGTATAGCTAAGAACGCTATTTTACACAATTTTAGTTGGGATTAATTTTTTTATTACTAACCATTGCCATTACCGATGGCTTATTTCTAAAAAGTAAATGGTTCAAGACTATAATAACTGATATGGCCAAGGTCCATCTTATTCTGCATCATTTCTGTGTCTTTATCTGAATTATAAATAATCTTATTAAATCTTATTCCTTCATAATATTGCAGTCATTGTTGACTGACCAAATCTACAGGTTGACTTGTACTTATATTAAATTATGCTACAAACAGATTTAGTTCTTGACAATTGCAGATTTTTTTTAATTATTTATTTATTTATTTTGTAACATTCACTGGCATTATTATTAAACATTATAAGGCGAACAATGGACTAAAACAATGGACTATTAAACAATATTCCATTCATTACAGCTGGTATTTCTCATATGAACAGACTGTCCCCACTGCTGTTACGTAACAATGCACCATGTATCCAACAATTTAATTCATATTATGTATTAGCCCTACTTGCTGACCACTCACTTGTTCCTATAAAATATAAATGTATGGTGTTATGAACATACTGTTTTAATATGTTGGACTGACAACCTTTAATATTATAGGGATATTTATAACAGTGATGTAGAGCAAGACCAGTACAGTAACATGGCCCTGCTAAATTAAGTTGTCCTTGGAGACCAGTGTCTGCAGAGGACGGGTTTAAATCTGGATATGGAAAAGTAATTGCATTTACAAGGTCCATTTTTACGAGTGGACGAGAGTGGGGAAGGTGTCAAAGTTTTGTGAACATATTACAGTTACAAGTGGAGTGGACAGATCAAGAGATACAAGACGTTATGGAATCAGGCATAATGATGATCAACTTTGTCACCTCTTTTACAGTGGACAAGAACAAGCCCAAAGTCGGATCACGTCCCCAGCAGCAGCAGGGTGAGAGGGGCTTGTCTAGACCCCATCAGGATGTGGGACTTTTGAGTGTCAGCGAGACTCGGAGGAAGGCAGAGAAGATCCAGCATCTTCAAGCCCAGCTTGTCCAGAGTAACAGCAGATTTGAGGCTTTTACTGTTGTGCTGCAGCAGGCATTGGCTCAGGTATGGATATGTTATATATTAAAGTGAATTTGGGCACTAGGAGATCTCCTAATACTACTTTGTTATTGGCTTTATAGAGCAATTCCTCCACTAATTCTTCACTTCCACAAAACTGCAGTGCATATGTTTTTAAGATAATTATTTAATTTATTTCTGTCTTTCTGTATTTTTATATGTTAGATGATTTATGAGCCTTTCAATTGGTTTGAATGGGTGGCTTCTTAGCTTGGCTTCTAGTCCATATGCATAGTCTTGCTCTTCATACAGTGTCACTATGGTCATTGGAGGAAACTGCTTTCAGACAGTAATCCTTTCACGTATACGACAGCTTTGAGTCTGGCTACTAATATTTGGTCCTATAGATGTGTTGATATTAATGGTCGTAATTACTACAATGTTAGCTGGAGGAGAGATTGTATTTCATGAGTTACACATCTCTGGAAGTTGTCCAACATGAAAGGGGGGGGGGCGTATGAGTTGTGTCATCCACTGAACAACTGCTGTGGATCAAATAGACTTACTTTCCTAATGCTCCCTTGTTACGTCTCATTTTACACCATCACACTCTCTACCGGGACTGTGAAAGCCACCACTGCTGCTATGTGTATAACAGTAGGATACAGCTTTGGCAACCTGTGATTATTGCAGAGGTCATTACCTTGTATGTAATGTCAGTTTTGCTTTAATCCTGCCTTATTTAGGCATAGTTTTGGTTTAGGGTAGATTTTGTTACTGGATCTGCTGTAGTTTTTGGTTAACCGTGGTTCAACTGCAATTTTGTTCTGATATAATGGCCATACCTGCTTGTCAATGCTTGTCACAAGACCAGTCCTGATTAGTGCTTGGATGGGAGCCCACTTGGAATATCTGTAGTCTCCTGTAAACCGTTGTCTCCATGGGAAAGGCATTTCACCCATATTGCCTAATATGAATAAGGTTGTGGGCATGGGTGTTGTTGGCCGTCTGAGGTGCAGGTGGCGCAGATGGCTTTCTTACTTCTGTCAGTCTACCCCAGGGCAGCTATGACAACAATAGTAGTTTACCACCACCAAGTATGGAGAGAATGAATAATGCACACCAATTTTTTTTTTTTTTTTGATTAAGAAGGTAATTTTGGATTGTGATACATATTTCCCCCCCAGTATAAATGTTATGTTATGTTATGTCTGGCTCTCGTAGACAGGCTTATTGGTTTTGCAGTTTGCAGTGGAACCGTGAGAGTGAAATTAACGGCATTTAAGCGCACCATTGGTCATACAACAGTTTTAATAGACGAGCCATGTGATTGGAACCTGACGCCTCAAGGGATTATTCATCTGACTGTACAATACAAACAGGCTTATAACATCAGCTCCCCTCTGCTAAACCCCACACAATTTTACAGCTAAAAACACCGAGGAATAAAGATCAACTTTCTGTTTGAATACAGAAATGCCACTTTCCGCTTCAGTCACTGTGGATAACTTTAGACTTCTCTGTTGCATAATATTCTGAGTGTTGTGAGTGTGATATGAACAGCACAGACAGCTGCACTCTGAGTGAGGACAATGTAGAGACAGTAATACAACACACATGTCATGTCACCAAGGAGCAAAGTCTATAAAAAAACTAGACTGGCCTGTAGTCTACACAGTATTACAAGAGCATACCCTGCCTGGGTCTTCCACCTGCTTGCCTCTGTGGAGATGTTATTGCATTGCCTGGAATTTTCCACAATATAGTGTTCCATTGGAAAAACATGCATTCTTCTCATGAACCAACTGTCTCTAAAAGTAGATAAGTTGAATGCCTTAATGTGGAACATCCAGGCAGAGTAATAACATCTACATGGAGACGCACACCTTCCACCATAAAAGTTACAACTTAAATCTGACTGGGAAATATGAGGGAAAAACATTGCTGGTTATGGTAACTGCAATTACTATTTCTATTTAAACATGTTATTTTGCAAAACTGTTAAAATGTAAACACTTAACAATGACTAAATCAAGACTAAACCAGGATAAATATAATGTTTTTTTCAGGAGAACATCTCCCAGATATTCAGGTAAAGCTAGACTAAAATGCAGCACTTGCATGTTTGACTATTCTGACCCATCATAAAAAAAACACCTGTGTCCTTTGGTCTATAGCACTGTAATGCCATTACAGTGCCATACTACATTAAACAGCCCTTGTGCTGTCTCTAGTGTCTGCAGTTCACATTAGTTCACTCAAGTCTAATGCTGCTGCTGGAGCTACTATAATAAATATTTAGTTGGAATATTCATTCATTGGACTGCACTTAATGCCTCAAGTTATAGTGACAAACTGTTTTTGAAACAGATGGGTTGCTTGATGTAATTTGTGTGCAAAGTTTTGTTAAAAAATGTCTAGAAAGATGATAATAGTTCATTTCTAATCACATGTTTGTGTATAATAAGACATAGACCATTGTTCCCCTTTTATAGAACCTATGGTGACCCCTAGCGTAAAATTTCCCCAAAAGCCAACATGGACTAAACATGCTCAGTGTATTGTCATAAATGTTAAAAAGTAATAATAATTTGATAAGCTTAAATATGAAATGTAGGCAATAAGCAGCATTTGGGGGTTAATTCTAACTGCTAACGCATAACATATTTAGATCACCATGTTACCTTTTTATTGTTTTGAAAATGCTAAATTTGCCGAACACAGAGTATTAACATTTTCATTTTTGACACCGAGTCAAAAGTCACTCCCCCTTCACATCATTATCACATTACAACCTGCCTTTGCTCCACTAATGAAAATATTTCACATCGCATCAGGTTTGTAAAGCTGTAGTGTACAGTTTTGTATCATACTTTTATATATTTATGGATAATTGTTGTGTGGGAGCATGGAGTTGTGGGTGGGGCACTGAATAAATCTTACAGTTCACCTTAAGGTTGAGCATGGGAGAGATTGCGAAATTGCTTAAACGTACATGGATGATATCTAGAATGTCATCTGTTTAGGCATGTTTTTGATGAAGAAAGAACATTATAACATGGTAGAAAGCTCCAAAAAGTAGATTTTGCATAATACCCCCTCTTTAACGTAACCCATGTTAAAGTGGAACTATGCAAGAGCTCCCTTTGCAAGAGCTCCCCCTGCAGCTCCCTTTTGCCTCAGAATATGCTTATTTATTTATTCAAGACATTTAATAGTTCTGTTTCAATCTAATCTTCAATCTAATAAATATAATATTAGCTTAAGATTCAAAATCATAGTCAAAATCATACCCCTCCATAACATGCGTTGTGGTACATAAGCTCTGACCATTGACTCATATCCACCTGTTTTAGTGGGACGATTGTGAAACAGATTTTTGAAGGTAACACGTGTTTGTCCCAGCCTACACACAGTGACTAGGCTTTACTTCTGCTTTCTACAATAGAAAGCACACAATAACAAAGGATATTTTTGAAGTTGGCCAATTTGTGAGTAAAATAAACATGACACGCATGAATGCAAAACAAAAACATTGCTTGATACATTCAAATTGGCCCCACTTTGTGTTAGTAAATGAACATGTAAATACTTAAATTATACATACCTAATTTTAAATAATACAGTTCTTCTCAAGTGACACACTGACATTGTGCTTTTTTCTCTTCAGTTTTGCAAACGAGTACCCACTCAACTGTTTTACCCCTGTGTATAAATCATGTATACAATTAGATGTTACACATTATAAGCTATTAAATTAGTATAGGTATTTTGAATGCATTCTTTAATATGTGGACAGATGCATTCAATATATTTTCCAGGAAAAGGTAACCCAATCTGCAGCAATCATTCATCGATCTTATTCCCCAGCCTCATGTTACTCTACACCTGATCTGATATCATCTTTAAGCCACACTAGATCCCCCTTCAATTTGATACATGCCTCTAGATTTTGAGTCACTGGTTTGAAAAAAATCCCATATTATAACTAATTTTAGACTTATAATGTGCATTCATCATCAAAAACCTACTGCCTTCTTGGAGTCCATGGGAGGTGTACTGGATGCCGACCGGGGTCTCCATACTATCGGGGAACTTAAATGCACATGTGGGCAACAATAGTGACATCTGGCGATGGGTGATGAGGAAGAACAGCCTCCCAGACCTAAACCCAGGCAGTGTTCTATTTTTGATTTCTGTGATAGTCAGTTTGTTCATAACAAACGCCATGTTCAAGCACAAGGGTGTTCATCAGTTCACATGGGGCCAAGACATCGACTTTGTTGTTGTGTCATCTGACCTTTGACCGCATGTCTTGGACACTTGGTTGAAGAGAGAGCTGTCAACCAATCATCACCTGGCAGTGAGTTTGGTCCGTGAGGGTCTTTTAGGATCATCTAGCAGAGCTCTCGGTCAGGGGGTCCTTCAACTCACACCTCTGGGAGAGCTTCTCCCAGCTTCTGGAGGAGACTGGGGACTGGGGAGTCAGTGTGGACTATGTTCTCCACTTCCATTGTGTATGCTCTTTTTTTTTTTTTTTTTTTTGACATTTTAATTTGTTGCCATGGTCTTTGTTTCAAAAGGTCTTTTAATCTGTTACCTAATCTGTGTTTTAGAGACTGTATAGTTTAGGTAACGATTATTGTTATAACCGACTATTTTTACAATTAGTCTATTAATCATTGCAGCTTAATTTATACATGGGTGCTGCTGGCCAGACTCGCATTATGTAGGACTTTTAAGAAACATGACATACCCCAGTCATCACCAGATGCTGAGAGTGTTAGTCAGGATAAGCACTTCCCACTTCTTGTATGTATTGCCACACTGTTGCTCATCGCCAGAAACAGGAAATCCAATCTGCCATGATGCTGTGTGTGTCTTAATGCAGCCACAGGTCCTATAGAGATTACAGCAGATTGAAGAGAGAGGGGTGAGAGAGAGGGGGAGGTTGCAGGTTTGTAGCGGGATGGGGGGATGGTGCTAATGAAGCGTTCTGATACATCCCAAGAGGAGGTCACTGCGCTGGGCAAGGCTTCCTCCATCACCCCCTGACAATGTATTGGTGACTCCAATACAGCTGCTTTTGGTGCGGTCACCTGATTGGTCCACAGGCAGTTCCTTGCTCACTTTGCCCCTCCTCTTTTTGTTTTTCTGGTAGATGCACAGTGCAGTCTGCAGGCATTGGGCATTCCGTTCTCCCTCCTCTCTCCCTCTCGCTCCCCTCTTTCTCTAGGCTCAGTTTCTAGTCTTTGCTATAGTAGAGGCATCATGTGGATGTGGTCGGGTCATTTGAAATACTGGAGGAGTGGGTTTCCATAGCTGGAGGAGGGCAGGGGGGCTCTCCGGCAGAATAACCCCAGGATAGAGGCTCGATCATGGGCTGTACCAGCAGCCAAGCGTGCCTTGGTAGTCCTTACACTGCAGATGGGGTAAATGTCTTTTATATTGTTTTGTGGCAAGTCAATTCAACTGTCTTTTGATACTTCCTCATTGATAAAATCCTGCCTGTTGCTAGCTAATATTTTGACGCATACTGTTTTGTTAATTAAATTGAATTGTAGCTATAACTTTGGATATTGGCTCTGGCTATTATATGAATCAGCAAATGTGGTCCTTAGTCACTGTCTCTAAAGGGGAAAAGTGTATTAAATGTATTTGCCAGAACAAAGTGCTCTCTGTGGCCACTACATCAGCACTTAAATGCAGAAGTGAGTTAAAAGTTAAATATGCCTGGAGTTGCTGTATAAGCAAGTGTACAAATGCTTAAGATTAGATAACATTATTTGAGCCTTAGTTTTGTGTGTGTTGATGTTTATGGATCAATAGTTCTGTTTATGAAGTACCCAGGGCAGTTTTACACTTAATAGTCTGTAAACTTGGATTAATTGATTGATTGATTGATGGTCTGTCTTTTTGCTCTTAGTCTTCAGTAATCAGCTACTTGTCCTGCTGATGGTGTATTTTCACTTGACACCATCAATAATTGTCATGACATTGGTGTTTGATCTAAGAAACTTTAATTTCATTGATTAACATTTTATGAAGTGTATTGGAGACTAAAGACATTCATCTTAAATAGGCCTCTATAGGTGTTCATTACATCTTTGGGGACTCAAATTTGGATTTAAGCTTTTCAGTCATGATTGGAATAATAGATTAAGTTGAAGCAGAATTCCTCAAATATTTAACACTAGCACCAGACCTACTATGCCATTTCCATCATGGTACCATTAATTATTTAGTAAATTAATTTAATAGAGGTACTTAATTATACGGCAATTCATTGCTTATGAAAGCAGGACATATTTAGCATTCTACATAATTCCATGATTGAATTCATGTAATAATCCTAATCCCAACCCTGTGTAAATGGTGCAAATTAACAATAAACATTGTTAGCATTTTCTGGTAATTGGAAACTGGAAAGGGCTTTGTTAACATAGATACATTAGCATGGTATCAGTGTGTAATAAAGTGATAGTTAAGTGCAAATAATTTACCCAAAGAAAGAAAAATGCAATTTCCCAGAATAAAATAAAACAAAAATAATCTCATGCACTTTTTCAGACAGTCCTGGTTGTCTGTACCAGTCCTTGAACCTGATGTTTACATTGTGTCTGCAGAGAGATGAGGCTGTGCAGCAGAGCAGGGGGCTGTCCCAGGAGCTACTGGAGCTGAGGGGAGAGCTGGGTGAGTACAGACACAAGAGGCACAAGGACACGCTTCAATACAAGGCCATTTACATTGAGACACAATTTATGTGTTTAGGCAGAAATAAGACAGGATAATGTGTTTTACCTTGAACTCTACCCAAATAACCTTAATGACTACACACTGCTTACCTGCGACATAATGTTATAGAGTTTAGTATTTAGTATTAGCTCTGTACTAGATTTTTCCCATGTATTTGAGCAAATGACAATTTGGGCGCCAAAAGCTTAGTTCTGTTTTTTTATTCGTTTTTAGTCATAAACTGATGCTGTATAGTTGGTTAGGTTCTGTTAATATCTGTATAGTTGGTTAGTTCTGTTAATATCTCATACTTGGGACCATACGCAAGTTTTGCAATTTTATTTTCCAGGTTTAGACCAGGTTGACCTGTAGCTCTTTTGGTCATGATTCTTTGACAAATACCCCTGTAATAGTTGGTATTTCCTGAGGCTCCTTGTTACTGCTCTTGTAAAATGTGAGCTGAGAGTTGTGGTGGAGTAGAGCGGACCCCTGGAGTGCAGCACACGACCCCTGACCTCTAGAAGGGGCTCAGCAGAGGAATGGCTCACCTCATGTCATGGGACATGGCTTTGGTCTCCTGTGATACTGACTTACAACACTTTACCAACTGGGAAAAACTGTGTTGGTGTAGTGTCTTTTGTTTGTTTGTTTCTTATGTATATATTTATATAGTAGAGAGATATATAGTAGACATATTCACTTAACTTTGAATCTTAATATGCCAGATTATTTCTGAAAAGTTGTGAATATTAAGTCAAGATTTGTTAGTTTGTTTGTTTATTTATTTATTTATTTATTTATTTTTTATGTAAAGGGTATTAGAACATTTAATCACTGATTATTATTAACTGGTTATCGTTTTAGTGTTACAATATTATTGCTAAAAGTTTGCATCAAAATCAAATTCAAGTTCATTGGTTGTGTAATATTGAAGTACTTTATTTGGAAATTCTGCATGTTAGTAACTATTCTGTATTAATAAATGCTGACTGATTCATATTTTTGGTTAATTTGTTCTGAATATAACATGGGATCTCTAGTCATCCAAAGCACCTGCCTTACTCACATGCAGTACTCACATTTTTGTTAGGTAACTTAATTCCTTTGCATAACTGTAAATGTACCCGTTATCCCACTCTTTCTTCTAAACATTATGTATATTACAGGCTGTGTAGTTGGTTCACATCAGGGTTGTCTTGTGTTTGAGCCCAGATTTAAACCCAAAGCCTCATATGACCAGATCTGCAGCACATGGTTAAGGAATGCAGAGTGGCACAGGTTTGATCAGCTCATGTTAAAGGTATGGTTCAGTGTAGGGCTGACCAAGATGACTAAAAAGTATCACAATGTTATTCCTCATATAGATCTGTCACATTTTTTGTCATATTAAAAACAAATACAATTGGCTTTTAATCTTAAGTCTGTATTATTTAAATCTAGGAAGTTATCAATACAAATAATAGTCAAATGTATTACCCTAACCACATGCTTTTACTGGCAGAGGACTGGCTGCAGACCTCTTGATTAAAAAGACCCAAGCTGATCATTGACGATTAGAAATAACTGAATCTTGATATTGACTTCTCTTAGTTTAGTTACTGTCGAGTCTGTACAGAAAAAACATACCCAGACTAAATTTAAATCCAGTTTAGTCCTAGTTTAGTCTTGTTTACTGCTGGTCACAAAGAACTGCTCTGTTCCACCTTGTGATGTCACGGAGCAGTAGTTTTCAAATTAGCTGCTACATTTTATCTTTTGTTGAGTAGAGACTGGTCATTTCAGGGCTGAAAAGATCCAAGTGATTTTAGTAACGTGTATGGAGTTTAAACACTCAATGGAGTACTTCCTGTATTACAGCATCACAAGGTGGAGCAAGTGTTTTCAGTTTTAGAGGAGAACTAATGCAATATTTGTGTGTTAAACACGTGTGAAATGACACAAAACAAGACTCCAGGTATGTTTTTGATGAGGAAACAAGATAACGTGAATCAGAAAATGGCGCAATATAGGCTTTGTTTAGTTCTGGTTTAGCTGTACAATAGTACTTGTTTGATTATTGTCCAGGCCAAGTTTTCTTGATAATTTGTTTTTAGTTTAGTGCTCTTCTCTTTTAAGACCAGAGTCAGTCCAAATCTTTACTTATTTCTCTTCAGTTTTACAGAGGAAGCCAGTGGTGTTTGCTTTACTCTTATCTGTTGCCACCCCATTCCCCCTTTAAAGGCAGTGACCTGTTAAACTGCCCCCCTCTGTACTGTCCCTTGTACTGTGGGCTTAATCTGTGTGGTGGTCTTAAACAGGGACAGTTCATGGACTGTGTCACTGTTACCCACTTCACAGCTCAGATAAACTGTGATGGAGGCCACTGTAAACTCTGGTATGAGACACTCAAGTGGCTAGTGCCCAAAAACAGTATCAGTAAAATAATATCACTAAGCTTCATGTTTTAGTAACCAGAGAGGCACATTCTGTTCAATTCATTAAATTGATTGATCAGGTGCTTTATCAATGAACTCTTTGCTTACTGAACTTTGCATTTATATAAACATTTTAAATTAATAATCATGAAGCATTATTTAAAAATGTATTATTAGTATTATATTAACATTAGGATCGTAGATAGTTGTAAACAGTTTATTGGCCCGACTTCCCTTTCTGTGCTACGACTAAGTTTGGAGACTTTAAATAAGCATTACAACATGGTCCACTTTGATGAGCACTACCTACCACTAAACCAGTGTATTAAAATATTGTCCTGCGTTATGCATTTGCAGTGAGCACCGTGAACAGGTCTGAGTGCCTAGCTCAGGAGAAGGAAGCCCTCCAGGGGGCGCTGCAGCAGGCTCTCGAGCAAGTGCAGGCTCAGCACCAAAGAGACCTACAGCAGCTGGAGCAGAGACTGAGAGAAGCTCATGAAGAGGAGAGGAGGGCAAGCGAGCAGAAGAGCAGAGAGGAGAGAGAGAGAAGCGCAGAGACACTGCAGCTACAGGTCTGTGGTCACAATACTACTCTGAGTACTCTAGCCACTAATATGTGTCATTATGTCCCCTTATTACATCAGATATATTGGTAATTATGCTTTAAAATATCTATTAATAGTCCTAATATTTGACTTGGCTGCACATTATGTTTCTATTGTACAATCATTCTCAAAAGAAAAGCTCTGAATAAAACATTGGATTTCAAGTGATAGTATAAAGCTACATATTTAGGCTATGAATAATTAGCACTTAAGAGCAAAAAGGTCTTATTTGACAGACCATCAATCCAAAACATGAATAGGAAGAACCCACCAGCTAACATAGTCCTAACCATGCCTAGTGCAAGATCTGGAGATGGGTCCCATACAGGCACTGCACTGTGGCTCTCTCACAGGTCTCCTCAATGGGACTGACGGATGGGTCAAATGCAGAGTTCATGCATAAGTTCTGTTCCTCTAGTCACAACACGCTAATGTTCAAAAGAAAATTGCTTGTTGGGGTGTAATCTTTGTCTGATCGTCAATGCACTGCACAAACTAAAGTGAACTTATGATGACAAATATATACAGCATGCTCTGCTTTGACCCTTTTCCAACCAAATGCATGACACAGAATCTGTTTATTTAAAGGCCAATCTAATTACAACTGTTTTCAAAAGCTAAAAGGGGAGTCCAAATGTGCCACTAATTAATACTATTTGGCCAGTTAATATCTGCTGAAATATTAACCGTGTTTTTCACATGGCTGTTTCAGTTGGAGGAGCTCAGAGCCGCTCACAAAGCCTTGAGCCTTGATCTGGAGCAGAGCCACAGAGACCAGCTGCAGAGCGTGAGGCAGCAGCACCAACTCTCTCTGGACGGTAAAGAAACAGCAATTTATTTAGTTAAACTTTACCAATTTCTTGAAAATGTCATTGTAAATCTATTCTTTACCCCTCAGAGCTCAGGACCAGCCACACTCAGGAAGTGCAGGCTCTTAGCAAAACGTTAAAAGATGCAGAGATGGTCCTAAATGTAAGTTCAAAGTATATAACATTTGACATCAAAAGTTCAAAACAAAAGTGCAAATTTAACACTGTCCCCCACTCTAATCTAAACAAATTTTACAAGAGAAAAAAGATGGCCAATGAACCCACAAATGAACTTTAATTTAGAAAAAAAAAAAAAAATGTCCCTGCCAGCATAGTCAGTAGAAACCTATAATGAGTTAAGGCCTGGGAAATGAATTGTCTTGCTTATAGAGATCATTTGATATTCAATATTTCATTTAATAATCTTGTTTGTGTGCCTGCTCACAGGAGAAGATCCGGGAGCTGACTCAGGAGAACAAGGCTCTGATGGAGAAACTCAAGAGCAAGAAAACAGGAGGAGGGAGATGTCACAGGTAAACCAATAACCCCTCCAGGGAGACTAGCAGGTGGCTCCACCACAGAGATTAGTACAGTGCACTTTTAAATCTAGGATTATTTAGTATAAATAAATAGACTTTCCAAGAAATCAAAATGCAGACTTTCACTGTGAAGCAAAGCCATAATCATCACAAAATCTGTTCTCATGAAAGAGACTACCAGAAACCCCATGACCAGACTGATGTTATGCTCTGAGCAAAATAGATGAGAAAACTGAGATAACGGGATAAATATGTTCACTAAATATATAAATAAATTAATGGCTGCTGTTTTGGCCTAACACAGCCGTCAGTGTGGCAAAGTGAATCTGTTGGGCAGTCAGTGGAAGAGCATGAAACATGACTCTCCTTCTGTAGAGTAAATAATATCAGGTCTGTCTATTGTATTGATGTGTTTTGGAAAAAGAACTATTTTCTTATACTCGAATGGCACAAATGTAATGTACACTGAAGATGGAACTGTAAAATAACATTTTTGTCCCCATTATATCAACTCTTGTTCCCTCTGTTGTAGACGTGTGGCATTTGAAAAATGACAAGTATTCTCTTTTAGCAAAAATGTAAATGCTATGTTTATACCATGCTGCTAATGCTAATACAGATTGTATTCTGTGATTTTGTGAATGAGATTTCCCACACATTGGTGCTAATCAGACTTGTGTGGTTTTCCAGAAGGACTCCCACACTGTGTATCTGGAGCAGGAGCTGGAGAGCCTCAAAGTCGTGTTGGACATAAAAAACCAACAACTTCACCAACAAGAGAAGAAACTCATGGAGGTCGACAAACTGGTGAGTGACTCTACACCAGCCTGATAGGGATATAACTTCTTCTTGTCACCTGCTTGTCTCGACAGTTTTCATACCATACTATGGAACATTCTCGGCAAATCACTAACCTCTCCTAAGAGATAAGCAGGTGGTTGGCCGCTTTTACACAAAGGTTATTAAGTGCATATTTAAATCTGATCAGGGCAGTTTTAATAAGAAAGTGAAAAAAAGTATTGTTTCTCTAGTATTGAGACTAACCCAATATCATAAACTATGTTGTGTTCCAGACAGAGAAAGGTTTGAAGCTGGATGAGAGTCTGAGGAAAGTCCAACAGGAAAATGAGGATCTAAAGGCTCGAATGGACAGACATGCTGCACTATCCAGGTACAAAATGAGTTATCAAGACTGACTTAATATTGATTACATGGTAGACTAAGAAATATCTACAAGGTTGTCTGAATTGTGGAACCTGATCATTTCTATTAGAGACTTTGACCTTATAACCCGTTTTATTGCAGCAAAAATCTGTGTTTTAACTATCAATTTTAGCTGCATCCATCTGTATTGAATATTACAGTGAACTTGAATGTGACGTCATCTGACACCCAGCGATGTTGAGAGAACACAAAAGACATGCCTGTATGTGAGGCAGTAGAATTGCACCAAACACCATGAGTTGTGTTTGATACATGGGTGGTATACTGTTTCTGCTATTGCTCTTAGTTGTAACCCACCCTTGTTTCTCGTCCCACAGGCAGTTATCCACAGAACAGGCTCTGCTGCAGGAATCTCTTCAGAAAGAGTCTAAAGTGAACAAGCGTCTGTCCATGGAGAACGAAGAGTTAATGTGGAAACTGCACAACGGAGACCTGAGCAGCCCCCGAAAGTCCACCCCCAATGCCCGCTCCCCCTCTCCCCACTACAACCTGCACTCCCCCCGCTCCCCCTCACCCAATTTCAATCTGCAGTCCCCCCGCTCGCCCTCACTCTTCTCTAGCCCACCTGTGTCACCCAGATAACACAGAACCACCAGCTACCCAAACGGAGCACCTCAATCAGACTGGTCAAGACCAAAGAGACCCCAGTCCCTATGGTGGTCTTTGAGGTTTGAATGAACTATATACATATATATATTGAACTGAAAAATGCACTGGAGCACTTAAGACTTTTGCCTTTCACATCTGATACTTGGATGGGGAAAACTCAGGAGATGTATGTATTCACTCTTGTTATTTATAGTTTGGTTTAAAAGGACTGTTCAGTATTGTATAATGTGGGTTCTACATGATACATGGGGGGTGAAAAAATCACACAGGTTTATAGGAGCAGACAGGAGCAATGATGAGGGCAGCTAGTTTTGCGATGCCCCAGTAAAATCAACACTTCTGCTGCTGCTGCTACTACTGCTACTACTGCTACTGCTACTACTACTG
This sequence comes from Periophthalmus modestus, assembly GCA_019594935.1. Taxonomy (NCBI): domain Eukaryota; kingdom Metazoa; phylum Chordata; class Actinopteri; order Gobiiformes; family Gobiidae; genus Periophthalmus; species Periophthalmus modestus. The sequence continues at coordinate 24,785,563 of JAIEZT010001368.1, forward strand.
CTACTACTACTGCTGCTGCTGCTGCTACTACTACTGCTACTACCACTGCTACTACCACTGCTACCACCACTGCTACCACCACTGCTACCACCACTGCTACCACTGCTGTTACTTCTAATACTACTAATTCCAGTACTGCTTCTACAACCTCTACTAACACTATTAACTCTGCTTCTACTAGTATTGCAACAACTAACATGGCTGCTACTACTAATACCATTCCTAACCTCATCGCTACTACTAACACTGCTGATACTACTATATCTATGACCACTACTAACTTCTGCTACTTCTCCAGTAATACTACTACACCCACTAACCTTGCTACTATTATTACTAATACCACCACTACTACTACCACCACTACTACAGCTATTAACCTTACTACTACTAAAAATATTACTACTACATCTACGATCACTACTAACTGCTGCTGCTACTACACCACAAATATTACTACTACAATTAAACAACTACTAACACTGCTACTACTGCAACAAACAATACACATACTACTACAAGAACTACCACTACTACTAACAATGATACTAAGCTATAAAAACATATCTATAATTATTCAAAGTCAAATAATTTCTCCATGGTTTGCCACAGTTACTCTTGTGGCTTGTGTAATATCCAGTCTATATTTGTTTGATTTAAGCTTACATTCGATGCCCTTCTTTACGCAAATCTTTATGTTGGCTTGGGACTTACACGGACTGTTTATGTTTAGTGTCTATACTCATGCTCCTGTCTGCTACTCCAAACCATGCTTGCAACAATCATCACAATTACATATTTATTATCCGAAAGGATCTCACCACATTTTAAAATTACTGACCTATGCGTTTAAACCAAGCACTTACACAAATACACAGACACCACTCACATTGATGGCCACACACTTACTTGTCATGAGGCCTTTTATTCAGATTGTCAAACCAAAATACAAAACAAAACTGGGCCAAAATATAAAAATTGCACCATCCATTTTCAATATTGTAAGCCTTAAGTTTCATTACATCTCTACTGTAACAAAGCCATACCATAATTTCACATAATTAATACAAAAATGCCTCCAATAAGCCATAAGATGATCCCTAATGGTCCTCAACACTGTAGGATTTATGTATTGGGTTTTTTTGTTTGTTTTATATATCTTTGGCTGAAATATTTTGTCCGTTATTCACAATTTTGTTTGTTTCTTTGACCGAGGGACCAATCAAATACTTGTACATGTTGTTGTGAAATGGACCTAATGCAGCTTTAAAGTGGAGGCCTTTGTAGAGGGACAGGGGTTTTACAGTTCACATTTGTGTCATAGTTACATGTGAGTGGGACTTTTACTGGTGTTTGGAACGGTTTGGAAATATGCAATTAATAAAATAAAGTCTTGGGAAAAATCTCTCCATCCACTGTCATTTTTTGATACTTTTTTTTTTTTTTTTAAATCACAACTCTTGACCACAAAATGTTAAGTTCTTGTTGTTTTGATTAAAGGTGCAGTATGGAACTTCTCTGGTGGGGAGTTTGCCTATTGCTTTTTCCCCATGGAGATGCTGTTGCTTTACCTGGAATATTCCAAAGTATGGTATTAAATTGTCCATCTCGCATTTCTCCAATAAGTCAAATGCAAGATTTAATGCCCTCCAGTGGAACATTCTAGGCAAAGCAATAACATCTCCCAGGAGACAAGCCTAAGATGGACAAGTGGAAAAGTTGCCCATACACCATTCAGTTATTATAATGAATATAATTTGAAGCATTCCCAACAGCTACACAACCAATTCAACAAACAGAAATGCAGTTGTGGAATGTAATGATGTAAAAGAGACACCTAAAATCTGTACTTAAGTGCAGTACTTTACAATGGATACTTTATACTTTAACTTCACTACATCTGAGAGCAGGAATCTGTACTTTATATTCCACTACATTTCTAACAGGACTGAAAAGTTCATGAATTGAAACAAAACTATATGAAAAATGAAACCAGACAGAAAAAACACTTTCTGTTCTTTCTATGGAAGCCCGTTTCTGCCATGAAAAAAATAAAAAATAAAAGCCCCACAGGAAGTCGAAATTTTGAGTTTAAAACTCGTAATTAGTAGTTTTAAACTCGTATTTAGGAGTTTTAAAACTTCTAACTATGAGTTTTAAACTCCTATTTAGTTTAAAACTTTTAGTTAGGAGTTTAATCATAATTACCAGTTTTAAAACACATAATTAGGACTTTAAAAACTCATAATAAGTACCAGTTTTTAAACACATAATTAGTTTTAAAACTATAAATAAACAGGAAGTCATAGTATAAACTCGTAATTAGTATTTTAAACTCGTAATTAGGACTTTTAAACTCGTAATTATGAGTTTTAAACTCATAATTAGTAGTTTTAAAACTACTAATTACGAGTTTAAAACTACTAATTACGAGTTTTAAACTCAAAATTTCGACTTCCTGTTGGGCTTTTTTTTTTTTTTTTTTCATGGTGGAAACGGGCTTCCAGACTGTTCAACTAAATTCAGCACAGACCTGAACCAAAATCACAACATTTGAAACCTTATTATAGATCTCAAAATCTGAGAGATATACTTTTTACTCAGCATTTTTAAATGGGTACTTACATATTTTTTAAGTAAATTTTTTCTTGTGATACTTTTATTTGAGTATTTTTTTTTTTTTTTATTTTATTTTGCTTCTCCCACTTCCTTCCACCACTGCAGAAATGGGAGTGGAAATCTCAAAGGGCAAGAAAGAAACAGTTTTTGAAAACTAGATATTTTGGGGCTTCTGCTTTAATGTGTATTTGTTTATTTTAACTCTTTCCACTGTTACCCGACCAAGTCAATATTTGAGCAGGTTGACTCAGCATTTCTTTGGAAAGAATTTCAGCAAGTGCAAAAGAGTAGTGCATTGTGGTCCATCAAGTCACATTCCTCATATGGAGATGATTAGAAACAGGCTGGCACTCAGCTGAGACCCTGCCCACTGCTCCTAAAACACTCAGCTAAACAGATGTAGGGTTTTCAGACCGATTTATTTTTAAGTCACAGGATGTAACATTTCCTCAAAAATAGATTAAATAAATCATAAAAGAATGTTTGTTTTTATTGCACTGAAAAACATGCGTCCTCTGAGCGGGTTTGCATCTTCACAAACCTGACTCTTATCTGGCTAGGACAAGGGCTTCCTCCTGCTTGTTTCCATGGAAATGTTGTTCCTTTGGCTACATATTCCACAGTATGGCATAGCATTCCAACTCCAGACATACTGTACCTTAAAATAAATCAATTTTAAAATCCTACATATATTAAATAATTTCAAGATTACAGGAGGACTGATGAAAAACACAAAATGCACATTTATTATTGGGACAAAACATGGTACAATCTATGAACATATTCACTGCATATAAAAGAATCTCTGGTTGCAAATCAGTTCAAAGATATTTACAAGCAGAACTATACTATTATTGTAATATTATATGGAATTGCTTTTCCAAATGGGAGGTCTTTGGTTTAGTTCTGGATTAGACTGCAAACAAGGACGTAACCAGGACTATCTAATTGTCCTTCAGCATTCACTGGCAGATATTTGGAGGGAAATTTTTGATGCTTAGATAAAATTACAATATTTTTATTTTCACATAGACTCAAAAATATACTCTTACGGTGCACTATGTAGCTTTTCTGGTGAAAGGATCTGCCACCTGGCTTTGTCTGAAATGTTTCACAGTATAGCATTAAACATATCTAACTGTGCATTTATTAAATTACAGCTGTTCTTATTGCTCAAAAATACCTTGAAAAACATGCCTACAAATTATAGTGAGCTGGCTTACCTTAACCTTGCACAGGAAGATGGATTCTCACGATATTTGTGAGTTCACAGACCCACGAGAATCCATCTTGCCATGCCCCCCTGGTGCGATAGGGCCCGACAAGTACCTTTGGCTTTTGCACTTTGACATTTGTGCGAAAGCCAAAGGTGAGTCGCTTAAGTGAACCAAAACAAACATGGCAACACTGATGAACATATTTCAGCCTATTTTAGTGTCGATATTGACCATTTTGTTTGTGGAAAAACGTGCTGAAGGTAAGCGTTTTATGCATCTGGGAACAGGGAAGATGTCTGTGTTTTTCTCTCAAATGGATGTAACAAAAGTTTCATCTTGTTCTTTGACCAATCAGACTCAAATTATCGCCATGATGTTCCACGTTTTCTGATTGATTTCAGCGAGAGCCATCCTGGATTGATTATGTGTAGAACTCAGTTCAGAGTGACACACAATCAATCTGCTATGAGCAAAATTAGGCTCACCTTTCCTTTGATCTGACCTATAACTTGGCCTGAGAGTGTCACCAATTTGTTTTCATGAAGATGGATAAGTTTAATGCCATTCTGTGTAACATTTCTAACATGGCAAAACATCTCCATGGAGAAGGCAGGGTGATGGATCCTACACCAGAAAAGTTATAGTGCTTTAGTGCTCCTTTAAGTGATTGTGTTCTTAGATATTTTGACAGTTTATCCAGACTGAACATTGGTGGCCACTATAGTTTCTCCATATTTGTTCTTGGCTTTGCAGATGTAACTCCCAAAGGCCCTGCGGTTCATGTCTTTTGTGACAAGGACACTTTGAGAGACTCGAGTGGTGTGTCCCAGCCCTCTCTTCACCAGTCGCCAGGACGAATGCACCTGAACAGGACGGGACGGCTGCAAAATACACAGAATACTAGTGAATTTGATTGTATTCTTATAGGCTCTGTGCACAGCAGCACGCTAGCTGGCTCACTGTGTCTCAAAGCTAGCAGCTACTTTTATTAAAACGGTCACTTTCCTGGTTAAGGGTATACGTTTCATGGTTTCATGGTTTCATGGTTGTAAAACTCATGGAAAGGAAATTTGAATTGCAATTTTAATTCCTGGACAAGAAGCCCCATAGTGTGCCCATATGTATAAGTTAAAAGTATTTGTCATCTTTAAATTATTATTTTAGTTCACTATATGTATAAATATCTGCACCAAATAGAGACTGAGAAATTAATAGAAAAAGAGTTTAGAGTTTCTTACTTGTAAATAACGTACACATATATGCCTTATACCTGGTTGGGATAGATCCAGTTGAAGTGTATGGGGACCTCGGGCTCTCCTAGGACAGTACAGGTCACATTCATAGAGTCGCCCTCCATCACAAAATCTGGAGACTTTTCAACGCTGACAAACGGAGCGCCACTAGGGACTGGACAGACACATATAAAGCATAAATGACTAGGTTTAGTCATTTCAAAAACTATCTCAGATAAAGTCAGGTGCGGAAACAGAATCATGTGGTATATGTAACACTGATGGTAGCAGTAAATACAGAACACGTTTTGTAAAAGATTAAACAAATCAATTTCAGCATCATAGACCAAGACTAAACCTCTCCTATCCTCAATATGGACCAGTTAATATTTGAAGGAGATCTGTGGTCTAAACCATGACCAAACCATTTCTACGACGTGGTTAGACTAGGTCCAGCACTTAACCAAATCCAAGTCAGACCTAAAATATACTACTATACTGTCTCTCTTACCCTTAACTTAGAGCATCTCGTATATGATGCTGATATGGGGTCGAAACTAGGAATAAGCCCAGACAAAATCCAGACTACAGACCAAACTAAAGTATATCAGCAAAAAAGAAAAAGCTTTTGGAATGACACACACACAGGCCCAGGCTTCCCTGCGCAGAACTTCCCTCTGGAGACTGATTTAAGTTGATTGAAATTGACTCATCAGATGAACATGTCAAACAGCAGCTCTGCAATGTCCATCCATAGAAATGACTAAAGCACTTTTTTTGTCCAATTTCAAGCACTTTTACTGCCACCCTGACTGTGTAGGTCAGCCGCGTTCACATCACACTTGCCCTGTGTCTGCGGTGGAGCTGCTCCAAAACTGTTTCAAGGGCTCTCGGACCAGTCTTCACCATAAACGACCAGAGAAACTAAGATTGTACAAGAACTAAACCAGGACTAAACCTGGACTAAACCAGAACTAAACCAGAACTAAACCAGGACTAGAATTTTACCCTCGACATAGAGCAGCTGGTATTTGGTTGATATCTGTGGTGCTCCTCTACTCTGGGCTTTGCAGTAGAACACTCCCTGTAGCTCCGGCCCAGGACCCTCCAGAACAAATCCTTGGGTGGGGTCAAAGGTCACGCCCGTCCCGTTGGTGGCTATCTCCTCTGGGGGGACCTCTCTGTGGAGGGACACTCGGGTTTGGGGGTCTGTGACTCTACAGGGCACCACAGCGGAGCGGTCCAGGCGCAGATACACCAGCTCTATGTGGATGGGAGACGGCACAAACAGGTTGTCTTTGTCTGTGGAGAGGGAGAACCTATATTAAGGGTTAACTCAATGATAGACTAAATAAAAATAATAATGTAAAAAAAAAAATTAGGTCAGATGCATGATTCCATGGAAATAGAATGTTAAAGCCATACTTTGGAATATTTCCCATGGGGATAGATGCATTCTATGTCACACTGTAGAAAATGAAAATGTGCCTTTATTTTTTGTCTTTTTTTTTTTTTTTTCAGGTGCCAGACCTTTCCACCAGAAGACTTATGAAGTACACCTTGAGAATGATAAGACGTAAGAAAATGCCTATGTTACCCAGTTTACACATTTGTAAGTTGTAAGTATTTTCTCACCATTGAAGTAGACATAAGTAGAGTAGCTTCGGTCAGTGTCTTTGGAGCACTCTTTTCCATCACAAATAATGACCCAGCAGCTGTAGAGCCCAGTGTCAGCAGCAGAGGGCGCTGTGAGGATCAGCTGGCCATATTTATCTATCTGATTTATGCTGCAATACATGAAATATAAAAGAGAAAATTAACATAATCATAAAACAGACAGACAGACTTACTGATAACTAAGTCTTGAATAAACAGTTAAACTCCACTATAACACTCCTAAATAAAACCAGGACTAAACTGGGACTGCACCTTGATATAAAACAAATCTTACATTATGTCCAGAATTACGGGTAATACAATCATCCAATGTTGCTGCCAAAATCCAGGACTTAACATGGACTAAACCAGGGCTAAACCAGAACTAAACCAGATCTAAACCAGGACTTCTCATTACCTTAGCCTCGAGTCATTGTATTTGTCCAGATATGATGGATAGCCCCACCCGATGTTGCTTCCTTTGCACCTCAGCTCCATAGACCTTCCCGGGGGGAGGACAGTGACATTCCCGAGCCGGAGGAAGCGTCCCTTCTCCAGGACTTGTGTGAGGAGGGACTGGCCTCTGACTCCAGGCTCTTTGGTTTTGGGAGGACGGGGTTTGACTCTTTTTCCAGGTCGAACGCGGCTGTCCCCTGGATCTTTCTTACGTTTGGGCTGCTGTTGGCAAAGTCCTGGACACAATCAAATAGCTGGCTGAATCATCAGGGTAAAATATCCAGTTAGATTAGATTTGTGATTTATGTGTTAATAACAGTATTCTGTTCAAAGTTCACATTTTAAATTGACAAAAGACTTGACAAAACGAACTGACAAACATACAAGAATCACATTTCAGAGCATGTTTGTGCAGATCTAAACTAGAAGGTTAGCAGTTTATGCAGAATAAGACAGGAGATTTTGTTGTTTGTGAAGGAATTAATGATACTTTGATTCAATTATGATTAATCTTAAGGTCCTACAATCAAAACAAACTAATCTAAGGACTAAAAGGACAAGGACTAAACCAGGTCTAAATTTGCCTGACCAGCCAAAACCACACACTTTGACATTAGAACGTAGGGGGGACAGTCAGATAAGATCTAAATATGGACTAAAACCTGATATTCTGAGGTGAATAAGCATTTATTGTTAAGCAAATTGTGATGTCTGACAATACGCTAGTTATAACAATACAATCTTTCAGACACACTGATAAGTCTTCTGTAATAGTTGTTTGTTGTCCACTGCCCAAACATTCACTGCTGCAAATATGCACATATTTCAGAAAATCATTTGCATTTCTAGTGCACTCTAGGGAAGGTTTTTGTAATGTGAAAGTAAACTAGAAATGCCTGTCTCCTTTCCTACAGCTGAGACAACACTGAAGCAGGAAGAGTGAAACTTATTCCTGGCACAAAACCTTCAAACCCAGATTTTGCTTTCTCTCTCAGCAGATCCGGCGACTTCAGGGCTGGGTGTTGTTTTCTTCTTTCATAAAGAATCATAAGAGAATAGAGAGACGTTGAGAGGCTTTATTAGAAACGCCTGGTGCATGCCACAAATACAGCTGCTCCTCTGGCTCTGCAGAATCACTTAGAGCCATGTGGAAAAGTTGACTGGTACGGCATGTGTTAGGTTTTTGGACAAGTATTTAAAAATAAGCATTTAAATGGCTAAAGATGTGTAGGCAGTAGTTTTCTGTTCCTTTATATAAAAAAAAAAATTTCTAATTGGCATACACAGTCTTTACAAATGCATTAGGCCCTGCCAAGTTACCACTAGGGGTCCATCAACAGTTGACATAAAAAGGGTATAACTAACTATTTCTTCATTTTACTGGATTCTTTTATTGTTTTTTTTTTTTTTGTTGTTTTTTTGCTTTGTATTATTATTATTATTATTATTATTATTATTATTATTATTATTATTATTATTATTATTATTATTATTATTATTATATTATTATTATATTTATTTATTTATGTATTCTTTTTTTTTTTTTTTTTACTCATTTTAATTTAATTATTTATTCTGATATCAGGTGGAAAAATTAACAATTTACATATAGCCTGGCACAAACATATTACTGCTTTGTGAAGGTCAGTGTTTTTTATCTGTATTTTTTAACTATATATTGATAGCTACAATAATGAACCTCTCAATTTGGAAAACCAAAAAACATGTTTAACTTGCATAGCAGATGTTAAAATAGAAATGAACAGGCTTTATCCTATGGCTGAGCTTCAAAACTATAGACCAGTCTATTACTAGTGTTAAAGGTGCACTATGCAGCTTTTCTGGTGGGGTTTTGCCATCTGCCTTTCTCCATGGAGCTGTTATTGTTTTGCCTGGAATGTTCCACCATATGGCATTAAACTTATCTGTCTCCAAATCACACACTTGTAATAACTAAATGCAATGTAGACACGTGTAATGCAATACAGTGGAGCATTTCAGGTAAAGCATTAACCTCTCCATACAGACATGCAGATGGCAGATCTTCCACCACAAATAGTTACACAGTGCAGATTTTGATGACCTTTTTAACACTATACAACTTTAAAGTAATATCCAGCCTTGTCAGATTTGAAGAGATTTGTTTCTGTCATGTCTGGAAAAGGACTCACCGGTTTGGAGCTCCACCAAAACCAGAGCAAGACACAGAATAACACAAGTCTTCATCATAGACTCAGTGAGGTGCTTTTGTCCGGTTAGATCTGTGTCTGCTGCTGCTCCATTGTGTTCAGGATCAGATGGAGAGAAAATGGGGGAAAATAACTCTGGACTGGACCTGAGTTTCCTCCCCTCTCTAACGTCTTGCCCTCTGCTGGACCGAAGAGTGAATTGCAACCGAATGACAAATTGTAGCAGACAGTTAAGAAGAATAAAAGAGCTTCCTGTACCTGATTTTGTGTATCCCTTTTCTCATTCAAAAGACATACAATTTTCTTTTAAATTGTTAATTGCTATGACATCGGTTCAAATTTTTCATCATTCTGAAATTCATGGACAAACCAATAATGTAATGTCTGCAAAAATCCACTAGAGGGCGTCATTTCCATGTTAAACCAGATTGTTGCTTGATCTATGGACTTGTTTGTTTGGCAATCCAGAAGAATTGAATGAATTGAAGAAGTGTGTATTCTGAATCCCAGGCAATGGGCTTGTTGCAGCTGTAGTAAATTGACAAAAGATAATTTAGTACTACAGGAATCTCAGTATCCACTGAAAAGACAAATGAAACTTCACGTCATGAAATAGCATTAGTAATAGTCATACATAATTTTCTCTTTATTCTGCCCAAAGTTATTAAGTCTAAATTGCGCTTCGAGTTGCAATACACAACAGAAACCTTTGCTTTTACCATATAGAAGCTTCATCTGAGCAAATATCCAACTTTGATATCTGGTGTTGGAATAATCTCTAAGATATCAGATGCATACATTTATTTTGAGTTTGCACCATATGAAACAACATTTGACCCACTTTTACCTACACACTAAAAAATATAATGTCTGAGCAAGTTGAAAAAGTTGAAAAGTACTTGAATTAATACTATTTTGTCTTGATTTAAGTAGGTTTGACCTGTGTTATTACTTCAAGCTAAATTAAACAGTTTCCCTTTATTTAAAGGTGTGCATGTTGTAGGCTATATCTGTCTCCATGGAGACGATATAGATAGGAATAAAAAAAATAGTTGAGTTAATGCAAGATAGATATGTTTAATGCCATACCATGGAACATTTCAGGCAAAGCAATAACAGTTGGCACATCCCCCCCAAACAACAATGCATTGAATTCAATACTTTCAACAATGGATATTAATTTATGCACACTGCACAAACGGCCCTCAGATTGTCCATTCCTCCTTTATTCAATCAATCAGAATAATCAAAGAAGTATAAATGCGTTATAAAAAATACTGATTACAAAGAAGATAGTAGCTAAACCACATATGTCTCCACTCTGCCCCCTGGAGGTGAATTCTATAGCCTGAGACTATAGTATATGACTTTTTACTAAGATAAATCCACAAGGCAAACAGGTGGCTCCTGAGCACAGGTAAAAATGTATAGTTTCAAAGTTGCAAAGCTATGAATATTTTATTTATGAACATATGTGTGTGTGTGTGTGTGTGTATATATACATATACATATATATATATATATATATAACAGACTGCACCATTAGGTCAAGTTACAGGTCACATCTGTGGAGAGGTGACCTTGCTCACATATACTATCACAGTACATTAGAAATACCTATAATTGAATAAATGCTAAACAGATAAGTTTAATGCCAAATATTCAAAGTAAAGCAATAATATCTCAAATATTATTAAACTATAATGTAAATATATGAAACTAGGTCTAAACCAAAACAGAACTGGACATGGAGTAAACCAGGACTGAGACCAACCCAATTTATAAAGTCTGTACTTAGCGATTCAAGTACCACAGTTTGACAACATTATTCACATTTAGTGAAGTGTAGTACAAAATGTATGCAATAATATGGTGTGTGAAATATTGTGTAAGTCAATACAACACATGAGAAAAGACATTTATCCACAGTATTCAAATCTGTTATGAAGCCTCTTGTCAATCTATAACACAAAATATATACTGCCTGTCATTAAAAAAAATATACAAATCAATCAAATCATCACAGTAACAATCCTCTGATTTTTAATACTGAATAGGTTGGGTTCATGTGACATCGTAACCTAACATCGTCTATGGTGGAATATGCTGTTCCACTGTCAGATCACAGTTTTATAGACCCACAATTTCTTTAGAAAGTGGTCCCATTATTCCGCTCCAAAGATGAATTGTTTAACCTGGCTCACACCAGATTGATCTGTGTAGCACTCTGAGCTCTACACAGTTATCAATCTAAAAGGCTTTCACTGAAAGTGATCGGGAAAAGGCAGAATGTCATGACTAATATTTGAATCTGATTGGTCGACGCGTCACAACAACAACATCCAGTCTCTTCCCTGTCCACAAATGCACAAAGTGCTTACCTTCTGCACATTTTTTACAAACAAAAGAGTCCATATTTTCACTAAAATAGGCTGAAGTATGTTGGTCGATGTTGCAGTGTTTGTTTTGGGTCACTTGAGCACTTTCCCCTTTGGCTCCCGCACAAGCCTTAATGCTGCTCTGTGATTGGTCCGCCAGCTGCTGGGCAGATCTGAACCTTACAGTGGGAGTGTGGATTCTAGTGAGTTTGTGAACTCACAGATATCATGAGAATCCATCGTACTGTGCAAGGTTAGTAATTGTTGTCAGTTAAAAGAACTTAAAGAGAAAGAGAAGAGATTCATATGGCTAGACTGTGGACCCAATCCCCAACAAATATTGATGAGGTTAAAATTTATGGATTTTATTTTGGAAATTTCTTTCAAAACCAGGAAATCTTCTATAGAATTATATAGACCCATGTCCCAATATCTGAGTTTATGAAATCATCAAATTCTAGAGCATGAACACAGCCAGCACAGGGTGTGGACAGGTGACAGGGGACATGATTTACGTTATAGGAGCTGTACACGCCAGCAGCAGTGAACGTGCTCTGTTTGAGATTTACTGTTCAACTTCAAGTGCCAAAAAGTAAATCTTATGTAATTCATGGTGCTGGTTTAATCTAAGCATCAAAAGGCATGTCAAAAAGGCCCAAAGGCACAGAGGCAGCATGTAATAATACTACTACCAGAGATTGAACTCCAACTTTTCCAAACAATATAATGGTAACATGTTTAAAGGTCCTTTATTACACAAAATTGACTCTTGAGATTTAAGTTATGTTAGAATGCTGTTACCTCCTCATAAACAGATCAGGAGTCATGTTTTGTTTCATTCATATCTGTTTGAATAATCCTGGATTATCAGAATGCCTGCATTCCCAAAACTCAAAAAGATCTGTTCCACTTTGTGATGTCATGTGATGTAGTGATAGTTTTCAAGTTAACAGCTCCTTTTACCTTTTGTTCAGTAGAGACTGGCAATCCCACGGCTGAAATTATCCAAATGATTCAAGTGGTGTGTGGAGTTCAAAAAACACAGTGCAGCACTTCCTGTATTACCACATGACATCACAAGGTGGAACAGTGTGTTTTCAGTTTTAGAGAAGAATTAAATATGCAGGGTTTGTGTGTTAAACATGTGAATGAAACAAAACAAAACTCTGGTATGTTTGTGATGAGGAAGCGGCATTGTAACATAGATCAGAAAATATTGTAATATGGGCCCTTAAAAAAAAAAAAAAAAAAAAAAAAAATATATATATATATATATATATATATATATATATATATATATATATATATATATATATATATATATATATATATATATATATATATATATATATATATAATATATATATATATATATATATATATATATATATATATAGTTTTATACACAAATTTAGATTAAGTGGTCCGATTTTATTTATTTACTTATTTTTAGAGCAATGAAAAGAACCAGATTTCACTTCCCAAAAAAGTACTTCCTATCCCTCAACCTGCACAGTCCAATATAAACACTTTTAAAACAATACAATCTCTAAGTCACAAATCTTAAAGGAGTACTACAGAACTTTTCTGGTGGTGGGTCTGTTACCTAATATCTAACTCCACAGACACAAGCCAGTGACGCTCACAGGCCAAGTCAGAGCTATGGAGAGGCGAGCCCACTCACAGTAAGAGTGAAGCACAAGTGAATTCAAGAAAGATATGTTTAATGCCAGACTGTGGAACATGCCAGGCAAAGCAAAAACATCCCCATGGAGACAAGCAGGTAGGGGATCACCCACCAGAAAAGTTACATTGTGTTACATTAAGTAAAAGTAAACATAAAAGGCAGACAAGACAGAAACACTCATTTATAGTTTTAGTCCGTAATAAATGCTTGACGGTAAAATGCTCTTTCCAGTGTCTTACCTGTCCTTTTTAGCCCCGCCTCCACAAGCACTCCAGGAAGTGAAGTCACCATGTCATGTGACCACCTTCAACCAATACTGACACTTGTTTTTCAGAATAAATGTGCTTTTTTGATTTATATACAAATGCAGCAAAAATCAGACTGCTCCAGGCCCTTCTCCATGTGACCCTTCAATATAAAAGTCTTGAGTATAAAGTGTCTAAAACTCGCTGGTTTTCTCTGGGCAGATGAAGCATTCTTGATCTTTCTTGATTGTGTCTGATTTCTCGCAGATGTTTTTGTTGTTGCCGTTCTGTTTCTGAGGAGGCTGCCGGTTGGCGCTGGTACTCAACACTGTGCCACATGCCATAGCCGAAATAAATCAGAAAACCTGAAAAAGAAATAGATTTTTTGTAATAACAATCTGAATATGTTAAATTTTCATCTTTTAAAATGTTGTATGTTTATATTGTTTGTATTTAAATTAGGATATAATGTGGATGCATCTATGGTCTCTCCAGCAATGATTCTAAAAGCAGCACCAAGACAGGACTAAACTATGATTTTAATGGTAAAAGCCAAAAGTAAAATCTGTCAACTGGACAAAAAAGTTGTAGGACATGTTTTCATTTTAGTCTTTTGGCTAAAAAGCTACAAACTATAAAACAAAATGCTTGACACTTACCAACAGCCATCCAAACAGAGAAGCGGATCCACGTGTCTCCGCTGAGTTGAACCATGAGATAAATGTTCACAAAGATGCTGACGATGGGCAGGAAGGGCAGCAGAGGAACCTATAAGTAATGCATTTTAATATATTAATATATTTATTTTTAACTTCAGTGTCTTTTAAGTGTCTTTTGTTAAGTTCTTAAATCCAGTCTCTGTACCATGAATGAGACTTTCTTCATGGTCTGAGGCTGTCTGCAGATCATAAACACACAGAGACTGAAGAGGAGCAGACAGAGGCTGAGCAGGACCAGGACCCAAACTTCCAAAGACACGATGTCTCCAATGTGACACGTGGTCAGGTAACTCATCACACACACCAACAACACTGAGGGGAGAGAGAGAGGGATTCCACAGAAATACAAAGTTAAAACCATACTTCAGAACATTGTCCATAGAGACAGATAAGTTTTATGCCATACTGTGGAATATTATAGTGTCAGGTTTGTGGAGATGCAAGCCAGCTCACAGTAAATGAAAAATCCCAATTTTGGCGATTAATTAAGTTCTACAGCAAAATCTGCACTGCATCCTTTTACCAATGAAATGAAAAACATAAATATCAGTTGCATCAGGTTTTGCTCAGAATTGTAATGAATAGTAGATTGTATTGTATTGTATTGTATGTATTCATGTATGTACCTAAACTAGTGTAGCTCACTTTTTCAGACCAAGAACCACTTAATTGTTAAAAACAAAATGCCCACATCTCCAAAACAAACAAAAATTTTGATCAAGATTAGGCAAGATTAAGAGTCATGTGTAATTATGAATTCATTCTTCTTGGGTTAAACTGTCAAAAAAATAGAAATTGGGTTCTATTTAGATTTTTAAAATTATTATAAATCAACCTCACACATCAAACCTGTTTTACAAATGATTATTATATCTGTTTATAATAACATGATGCTCTTGCTGTGTTCTTACCCAGAAGTCCCACAGACATGTTGACCACATAGGAGGACTGCTCTGAGGGGGAGGAAGGGGGCTGGAACACGGTCCTGTAGATTAGACCCCGCCCCTTTTAACATGTTCAGGTGCGACTCCGACTCGGTGAGGTCCGACTCAGACAAGAAGTCCTTCTCCCCTGCACCGGATCGCCGCTCTAAGACTCCGTCTGGCTGGTACCTGACAGGCAAAGGCCAAAGGTCATGAAGTCTAAAAAATGTTGTGTATGTTGCGTACATATTGCTATAGGTCAGTGGCTCACAAACTATTCACATCAAGTAGTACCTAAAAAAGCATTGTTCTTTCCTAGAACCACCAGATCTAAACCTGGTCTAAAACAGGACCAGTCCAAGCCTAAATTGGTGCCAAATTAGGTGTAAAATTTGACTACATCTTTACTACAGAAGGAGCTTGCGTACCAGCAGTGATACACATACCACAGTTTGAGAAACACAGCTGTAAGTGTAACTGAAATGATATCCCTATGTGAGAGGGGTCGACCTTAAAGTGAAATTTAAATAGTGAACCACTGAATAATGGGGGGATTTTTATTTTATTTTTATTTTTTTTAATACTTTTTTTTTTTTTTTGGACAAATGTATTAGATGAATTGTATTTCTTTATGTAAAATGGAAGGAAAGAAATCTCTTGGTTTAACATCAAGTCACATAATTTTAATAAAAGAAAATGTAGCCTAACAGATAAACTATTTACCCCTGAAACTGTTTTTTTTTTGTTTTGTTTTTTATTGTACTTGTGTCTGCTATGTGGTTATAATCTTTGACATCCATGGATCATTATGTTATAATTTGAACATTTTAAATTGCAATATTGATCTAAAATGGCTTACTAAAAGACTGACTTCCTTAATTTATACAGGCTTGGTATTGACATGAAGATCAGATCAGTGTTATTATGCTTGAGACGGGCTTACATTTTGTATACACTCTGACTGTTAAAAAATTCAAACACCTAGCATATGGTTTAGATGTATGTTAACTATATATTGGCCCAAACCTGTGTATTTTGGAAACAGGAAGCACTCTCTCTCCAAAACATGTTTACTATCCCCATTTGCCTTAAATAGATCTTAGTGCCATTAGTGGCTCTGTGCAAAGGTCCAGAGTTTAGGCCTGCGCAAACCTGAGCAAACACCTCTCAGTCACTCAGATTTACAGAAGCACAAAAGACGCATTCAACACCATTTCATCAGTGACATAACACAGCACAGGCAGCAAGGAGAGGCTTTAAATCCAGCAAGCTCATGTTCAGACACATCTTCATAAAGGCACACTTTAGGGACTGGTCTATCTCCCTAAAGTGTGCCTTTAGACTTAAAGGTTCAATATCTAATATTTCTGGTGGAGGGTCTGCCACCTGCTTGTCTCCATGGAGAATTTATTCCTATTCCAGGAATGTTCCACCGTGTGGCATTAAAGTCTCCTCTACAGAGACGACCAGGCAACACAATCAGGCATTAAAAATACCTGCTATTGAATAAATAAATAGATTAGTTTAATGCTATACCGTGGAACATTGCAGGCAAAGCAAAGCAAGATCTCATAGCATTATCCTTATTGATGTGTGTGCATTTTTAGATTAACTTTAATGCTAATGTCCCAACATGTTTGTACAATACAAATAAATTTAAATGAAATTAAATCTACTATGAAATTTTACATACAAGCTGTTGCCATTTCAAGGGCAAACCAAGCCAGTGTATTTTTGTTTTGCTTATCAGCCCAGATAAGAAGAGAAACATAAAGTATGGGTCAAATCACTGAACAATATCCATGGGGTTCACAAATATGAAACTTAAGGAACGTTGCCATAGCAATTGGCAATTTAAAACAAAATGTTATTTTTTTTAATGAAAAGTCACCCGTGACAGGAAGTTGAAACCCATGAATAGGTAGATAGATGTGTTTTAATTTTAAACACAAAAAAATCCAATGTACTTTTCAGATGGTAAAGGACTGTATGTATTAATCCAGTTTTAAAGTGAACTGACCTGAGGATGAGGACACAGACAGCCACCAGTGAGTAGGCAAGCAAGGTCCCAATGGACATCATATCCACCAGAGCTTTGAGGTCAAACAGGAACGCCATGATCGCTATGGCAACCAAACAGAATATAGTCAGTACAGTGTAATGAAAAAGAAAAGAACATGTATGCAAATACAAAATCAGGGTCCCACATGTTTCGAAATGTCCATATGCACAATAAGTTGTGTCCAATATAGAAATTCTACCTGATATTTGGAACCTACTGCTGGGTTTCAGATGACATCACAACATTCATTTTTAGAGTGTTCTGGGGTCCCGTAAGTAAAAGAAATGATCAGGTTCAACATTTCAACATTTTGAGCATTAAACACACCCCAGGCACAGCAACATACAGGTAGTCAACCGTCCACAAGAAAAGTTACATAATGTGCCTTTAAATTTATTTTAAGTTGATTTATGAACTACAGCTTTGTTTCAGTTTGTGGGCCTTCCTATTTTAAAATATTGTTGGCCTAAGCAAAACGAATCCATATCTCTAATATTTTGTACTTGTCTTTGGACTGGAAAACTTATGGAAAAATAATGAAATCATAAAAAGCAAAATTTTTTCATTTATAGTGCCATTTACAACAGAGACCAAGCCAGTAAAACACTGATGGCACTAAAACAACTTAACAGGCATTTTAATCCTGCTAGTACAAGTATGGCACTAGCATGGTTGTTAAAAACACTTTGTGTACCTTTTCAAACTGGGAGTGAGCGAATACCTACTCACTTTAACATGGTGAAACATTGTGTGAGGACCTTGGTATTTGGTCAACAAACACATAAATGTACATGTTGAAAGCGCGTTCATGCAGACATGTTTTAAAAAGAGTGAACAAATACTAAAATGTTCAAAGAGCTCTCCACCCATCTCCAGTATCACCCAGATTAAACATAAGAGCAGTTTATTTATTTATTTATGTAAAGCTCTGTTTAGAGAAGTGGGTGGAAATAATTTAAAACAGCGAACAGCTAACTAAATAGTTTTGATTGGCCACATCGTCCTCTTTCGCTTTATCAATGCAATGGAGATAAATAGCTATGATGGCACATGTCAAATGACTGAAACGTCTCAACAAGTCCTTGGCACCTTGAGTTGCCTGAAGACATCTCTTCAGATACAACACAATGGATAGGTGGCTAACCCAAAACACACACAATCTTAAGATCTACATGTGGGTCCCATATATGCATTGCTTTTGACAGGTTGCCTCTGTGGTATTGATTTCCATAACATATAATGAGTTTATACAAGTCCTTTTCACTTAACGCAAAATAGCATTTACCCCTGAACTTTAAAAGATTTGTCTTAATTAGCACATATTAAGAAAGGGCAGAGAAAAAAAATGTAACCAACAAACAGCACCAAAACAGCTGTTAATTTCAGATTTTCTTCTAACTTTAAGCCACAGTATGTAACTTTTTTGCATAAAAATTGACCATAATGGACCATTATGTTTTTACTACACTGAAAACATAGAGAAACATGCTTCCCTACAGTGAGCAGGTTTGGAGGGCCTCTTCTTGCTTGTTTCTATGGTTATAATATTCCACAGTATAGCACAAAACATATCTGTGTCAATGGAGAATGTTCTGAAGAATAGTTTTAACTTTCTATTTCTATGGAATCAAGCAGTTGACTCTCCAACCCAGAAAGTTACATACTGTCACTTCAAGTCTGAAATTAAGGGGCTGAATCACATTACTCAAACACAATATCCATCAATAAAACAACATGCACTTTGGCACCAATTTCTGCATGCAGCCACCACCAAAATAACTGATTACAATCACCAACAAGTCCACAGTTCACCCCAGTAGAAGGATAATGGGTGAACAGACGTGCCCATCTCACGGTGAGCTTACCCGCTGTGGTACCAGCCATCATGGTGGCAGCTACGGGCGACTGGCGCTTACTGACTTTGGACATAAATTTGAAAAGAATACCGTCCCGTGCCATGGCAAAGAGAATACGGGGCAGAGGGAACATGGACCCCAGCAAGCTAGAGGAGAGAGTCTCAGGTTAAACATGTACAGACATACGGTTTAAATACAGTGGTCCTGGTTCAGATCAGCAGGTTTAAGCAACTCAGAGTTTACATGTTATGTCAGGGTTGAGTTCTGAAAAGAGTTCTCCTTTAAAAGTGTGATATTTTTGTTGGAAATATACATTCATTGATTGCCAAAGTATAAATGTTTGCTTGACTTTTAGAAAGCAATTAGCCTTACTGATGAATTGACTGTAATTTGTTGCACACTTTTTGATGTAATTTTGACTGTGAAGCACTTTGAGGCTATATGCCACTGAAAAGCACTATAGTAATAAAGTATGCTTACTTACTTACTTAACATAATATATGAACCTTTATTTCTAAGTGTAATAAAATGTTTTCAAAAATAAGGTTAAAATCACGTGAAAATGGTGAGATTTGGTAGGACCACAAAAATTTGTTGGAACATGGAGAATACAAAGGATTGAGAGTTACTTACAGTTGATGTAATATTCCATAAAATTCCTACAGGCTTAGTATATTTACTGTTGTATTAAAAAAAACTGCCATTACACTTCTTTGTTCAAGTATTTACTCATGTGGTATAACTCGGATTAGTATTTCATTGATATTTGAAGTGTGTGCATGAAACAATCAGAGAGCTCATTGACCTTGCAGCTGTTTACATTATGTACTTGGAGTTTTGTTTGAAACTGCTTTTTGAACCAGGGCCACAGAAGAAAAAAAAAAGAAACATGAACAGCATCCAAAAATGAACCTTGAAATAGAAGAATCAATGAATTAAAGATTAATTGTCACACAGGTTTAAGGAGTTTAGCAGAAGTTAGCCCTGCACTCTCACCTGCTACCACACCGGAGCTCATAGTGGCGATTAGAGGAGTCTTGGTTTTGGGATTGATTCGGGCTAAGGCTTTGAAAAGCACCCCGTCCTGGGCCATGGCATAGATTACACGAGGCATAGGGAATATGGAGCCCAGCAGACTGCAGCAACACAACATGCACAGGCCAAAACACATTAGTCCCAATTACACAAAAGCAATACAATATGACAGGTAATGTGTTTCTTCCTTGATGATGATGGGACTATAGATTAGTTAAAGGTGCAGTATGCAACCTTTTTGATAGGTGTGTTCATCACCTATTGGTGATGGAGATGGTGTGGCTTTGCATGAAATGTTCCACAGTATGGCATTACTAAACTTAACTATGCTGTACATCAATTATATTGTGTATTGCTAAAAAAAATATATATATATATATATATTATGAGCAGAGCAGGGTCAACTCGCCTCTCCACAGATAGGATCCACAGTTTGGTGGAGTTAGATGAGTTTAATGTTTTAATACGGTGGAACTTTCCAGGCAACACAATAAACATCTCCATGGAGACAAGCAGGTGGCAGACCCTCCACCAAAAAAGTTATTTGTGTACCTTTAAGTAAGTTTTGGTGTGCTTCCTAAAATAACTGTATTTCATGTAGAGATTGTGTATGTTTATAATGACACAAAATCCTGTATCATCAAATGAAGCGAGATCAGGATCTACAGCCCTCATCGTAAAATGTAGGGCAAAATATATCACAAAATAATAATATTACAATATTGTAATATGGACTGTCACAATAAAAAATACAGGGCTTATTTAACAGAAATTGAAAGTAATTTTTAAAGTCTGATTTTAATCAGATAATTTAGCTTTGTTTTGGTCTTGGTTTACTGTAGTCAGTATTAAGTTTGTATTCTGACACAGTTAACCTTGTAAATTAAGACATTTTTGTTCTAATTTAACTGTGTACCTTCAAATACCACAATAATATAATTTCTGCGATACAAAACATAGTTATCGAACATTGCATATTTTTCTCTTATAGTGCAGACCAAGTAAAATGTTTGCGTTTTTAGCTGTGAGCTGTTAGTTTAGGCATTACTGAGTAGTAGAATAGAGTTATTGTTGAGAAAGGAGGGCGTGGACACTCACTGGGGGAATATTTTACAGTCGTAGGTTACTGCTGCTCGGTTCAAAATAAACAAGACGACTGTGTCATTGCATAAGAGTTTTAAACCTGCCAAAGGGCGGGACCTGGAGCCACATTCTCAGCAGCTTTGGTAAACAAATCAGGAGTATTCATTCAGAAATGATTGGCACTTGTATGAGTGTGATGATTGGGATGGTTACACAGGGTCCTTAGGGTGACATGTAGTATGGTACAGGTTTAGATCCAACTTTAGGCCTGATTTAGTCCTGTTTTGGTCTCTGATAGATTAGGTTTAGACTTAATTTACTCCTAATGTTTAATTAGACAATGTTTACTTAAAAGTGCAACTGCGTAACTTTTCTCATGGAAAGTAATTGCACTTGCTTGTCTCCATTGAGATGTTACTGTGTCACCTAGAATGTTCCACAGTATGGCATTAAACTTATTTATTCAAGGCTAAGTTGCAGCTCAGATCAGATACAGAAAGAATGCACGAGCCACTTTTGAGCAATAAAAACGTGTCATTAATTGAAAGCCAGACAGATGTGTTTAAAGCCTTACTGTGGAGAATTTCAGGCAAAGCAATAATATTGAAATCAAACTATAAATTAGAATTATCCACCAAAAAGAATTCTAACTGTACAAAATTATAAAAAATAACACAATGCAACACTTAACTAATTAGTTTGTGTCCATAATGAATCAGACAAGTTCATAATTCAGCCTTCTTCAACTCAAACCTTATCATAGTACAGAGAAAGTAACCAAATATTTCCCACTACTACAAAGAAAAAATGACCCCCTCAAAGAACTGTTCCATCTGTCATGTATTGAACGATAAGTTGATATAGTGTTTATCATGACAGGTCTGGTCATACAGGGTTTGCATTGGTCAAATAAGTTGAACAAGAGCTCGTATAAAACATTCAAGGAAGAAACACATTTGATCCTGTTTGGATTGAAAACACCACCCCCAAACTGTAATCATCTATTCAATATTAAGATCTGACATGCAAAAATAGAGATGGTCTTACAGCATAGAGAGTTAAGATAAGCATCAGCAATTTCACAATGAGTAAAGTGAATCAATCCAACTGAGAAACACAAGCACCTTCAGAACTGACATTAACATCACTGTTTAGTTCCATCATCTAAATGTAACATGTTCTTGAAGTCACATGTTTTTATATTTAATTTTTTCCATTATGTATATACGTATTCTAGACGCAGCAGCATCCATGGCAACTGGTAATATTCACTAATTTGTGTAAATATTAATTAGGTAGTGGATTTAATATAAAATAAAGCAACCAGGCCACACATAAGTCAGGTCCAAATATAAAGATGGTAACACTTTAGTTTAGGGGCCACATATTGGACCTGGAATTGATAAATGGTATTTAAAAAAGATGGTTAGTAAGATCATAGTATAGCATTTATGAAGTAAAAGTTAATCCTTCTTTCCAGTAAAGTCACATGTTACATTCCATGTTTTAACTTTTTTCACAATCACTGTTCATTTGCATCAAAATTAATGCACCAAATTAAGGACATTCTGCAAATAGTGCTTAAAAAATACAA
Source organism: Periophthalmus modestus (assembly GCA_019594935.1). Taxonomy (NCBI): domain Eukaryota; kingdom Metazoa; phylum Chordata; class Actinopteri; order Gobiiformes; family Gobiidae; genus Periophthalmus; species Periophthalmus modestus. The sequence continues at coordinate 24,808,514 of JAIEZT010001368.1, forward strand.
AATCATGTCTGAAAAAACACACAAATAAATAATTTTTAATGCCAGATCTGAAGGGTGTTTTGTTTTCAATTTCTGATAAGATCCCAATAATCACCACTGTAGTTTTTACATTTGATTTCCAAATATCAGCACCAGAGAAGTTTAAACCTCTTTCTTACCTTGTGGACAGAGCGCAGAGGGAGCCCACGGCCACCACGTATTTGGCAGAGGGAAGCCCACGGCCACCAACGTATTTACGGCATCATCAAAGGAGTGCCAAACCCAAAGTACGTACTCGAAGGCCATACCGATCGGGAGGGGGCTTCTTCACTTTTCGTCCAACAGGAAGTACGGCATCATCAAAGTGAGTGCAGCGGAAACGCCAAAGTACGCCAAAAAGCACACGGTCAGAGGACACCAAAAGATAGCCGATCGGGATGGCCCATCTGCAAGGGTAGCAGATTTTTCACCAGAATTTACATATTGCATGTTTATTTTAGAAGTAAAACTAAGCAATTCCAATCAAACTATCCTAAAACCATAATCTACACGAAGCTTATGTCACAGATCATTCAGTTATTAAAACTGGTACATTACTAATGGAATCTCTGAATGAGTTAAAGTTTGCTGTGGAAAACACATGTAAGGCTCTCTTGAGTTACTGTGAAAAGCACAATAGAAATCCTATGTATGTATTTTTTATAGTGCCAAATTAGTCCACCTATCAAATATGTACAGTTATAATGTGTACCTGTTGTAGCGATACAGTCAAACCCCACAAAGGCGTAGAAACAGGTAGCAGCTCCGGCCAAAGTCCCGCTGAATCCATATGGCATGAATCCTCCGACCCCATAGTCACTGCTCACATTCGCCGCTGGGGTTAAGTTTCTTTGAGAGAGACATGGCGTTATTATTCATACATGTACTCCCTGATTCTGAAACAATAACTTTAATGTAGGGCTGGGATAATGCATCATATTTATAATCACAATTTTGTTAGAGTCTAGTTAAAAAATATAGGTTTAAGAATGAGGAAGCAGGTGCGGGGATCGAATCTGCGGAAAGTGACCCCATTCATGGCAAGGACATATGTATTTTAGCAACATAAACAACCGTAATGAACTAAATGCTAGTTAAATACATTTCATGTCATACTGTGGAACATGCAGGCAAAGCAATAACTCCATAGAGACAAGCATTTAGCGGTCCCTTCACTGGAAAAGTTACACAGTGCACTTTTATTCGCTGATTAATCATTCATGTATGTTAAAGGCTGACATAGAAAAACAGAAAAACACTGAATCACTATATGGACTAACATTTTTCCAAACTAGAAGGTTGGCACAAGATTAGGTTATATTGTTCTACCTTTTCGTTATGGTTATATTGATGAGTGATTCTTCTGAAATTTTCCAGTTTTCCCCATCTCCTTTGATAAATCCAGAGATGATCACAAAGCACAGGACCAGAACATTTATCAGGGTAAAGACCTTGTTGACCCAGGCCGACTCTTTCACACCAAATGACAGCAGCCCTAGAAGAAAAAATACATTGAAAAAAATCATTGTAACACTAAGAAAGGAACCGATCTTCTTCATTTTTGGCTTGACCACGTCTAAGCACTAACCTAATCGTTTATTGGAAGAATCAGATACAACATGACCAGGGAAGCTATAAAAACAGTATAATGTCTCCAAGTCAGGAAACCAGCTAAATGGATTATACTGTTTGGTAAAATTTTATGTTTGGCTAAAGTTTAAAATAACTACATCGTCAATCAGTCATTCTACTAAAAATAAGTAGCAGATGACTTGACTCTGATTCTGGATCTTGATCTTATTACACTTAAGTCATTTAAAAGAATATGGCTGCATTCACAGTTGCACAAACATCACTAACACAATTGTGACTAAACTGGGAGAAACTTGTTTTGAGGATTTAGATTCAAAAAAAGATATAATATTTTGTTTTAGATTGTTAATCGCTGTGGCAATGGTCCTATTTTTTTTTTTACTATTCTGAAATCCATCAATACTATGACTAGAGCAAGACCTAACAAGGACTAGAACAGGACCAAACCAAGCAGGATTCATTTGATCACTGACCAAAAGGTAGGTTTTCTGTTGCTGCTATTCACAATGCATTCTGCCATTGTCATTGGGCAAGACACTTCACCCGCCTTGCCTGGTTTACTTCGTTAATATCGGCCAAGGAGTGAGTAAGTAATGTAACAAATTGTAAAGTGGCTTAAAAACAATATAAAAGTCAAATAAATGGTATATTGGTATAACTTTTAAGAGTAATAATTGTACATAAATCTTTATTCCAAGTAGTTTTGGAGAAAGGACCTGCTGTGACATCGCCTGTGCTCTGACTTGACCCGTGTAATTTGGCACCAGGACAAAATCAACATTTTGGGAATTTACTTCTGCCAAAAGTTTGAAGACCATGGTCAGAAATATTTGTTGCCTGATCAAATTACTATGAAAACATTACTAATACGAAATACTATTGCTACTAGTGTGTAGTTAAAAGTAGGCTACACACTACAATTGCAACCTGTGCATCTACTATTACTGCAACTACAACTATCACTAGTGCTATTTCTCCAATAAAGATCTTGATGATCAACTAATGAATGAATGAATGATTTATTTACTCATTCATTCATTCATTCATTCATTCATTCACAATGCTACTGCAGGTACCCACGAATTGATACTAAAAGTGCCTACAGTAGATACACATTTGAGCAAGTACTGATATTGAAATGCATTAAATTGGACAATGTGGAACTTTCCTGAAGAGTTCATTCATGGTTTTGATACTAACTATTATTTTGGGCTGAAAATTGCATGATACCTATACTGTAGACAACAATGGATGCCAGAATGATCAGAAATAAAGACAGTTACCATAGTGATTAACAATTTAATACAAAATATTTAGAATGGGGAAAAGTCCTCAAAATGTTGCATATAACATGAAGCTGTTTCTCAATCCTCTGCATTATTTTTCATATCTTCTTTTTTCACGTGTAAGCAGCCATGTTTGTTTTGACACAAATGGACCATGTTTCTTCCTGATTGTTTAATCTGCCTGTCAGTCACATCCAATACAAATCACAAGGACAGGATATGACAAATTTGTCGAAGCATGTGGTGGACTGAAAGCTGTAAGATTGTTAACAGAATACAAGTACCTCATAAAATTGTTTAAAAATGTAGAAATTAAAACCATATTGTTTCAAACTAAACTAAAAATATTAAGTGCCTTTGCATGGCTCAATGCGGAGTTTTTGTCAAGCTCAGTTCAAAACATCCTGACTGCATCTGATTAGACTGCTCCAGCTGTATTCACTTACAAAGTCATTTACAAACTGCACAAATTTGTTCCCAATAAAAACCTCAGTCAGTTTTATCCAAAATCTCACCAGAGAGGAGCAGGATGAGGCATACAGCAAAGAAGTCAGGGTAAGGGGCCAACCGGGGTAGTTCATGCTGAAGTAGGTTTTACAGAAGCTCTCGATGTGTCCCCCGATCATCTCATCAAAGGTTCCACTCCAGGCACGGGCCACTGATGACGTGCCTGCCCAAACAAGAGGGTATTTAAGGTCAGGGGAAAATTATGCAGTGGAATAAATGATGCAGTATATCAAGAAGATGAGAAATAGTAGTTTTTCAGGTCATAGTTTGTAGGGATGCATCAATGTGGCTTTTTCAGCTCTAATACCGATTTCGAGACTATATCCTTAAGTATCTGCCAATACCCGATATCAACTGATACCAGTGCAGAGACTGAAAACAACAGCCATCAACTTTAAACAAAAATAAAATAAGGCAAAATGAGACTGAATGTGCTATGTAGCTACAGAACAATCAAACATTATGGCCAGTAAAAAGTCTTATTACATCAGTTTATGTGTCCAACCAGGATATCGGCATCCAAATCCACCAATATAGTTTGTTCTGGGCTGGCTTTGTCCTGATTTGAGTCCAGTTTTGTTCTTGTGTAGACTTTCGGTCCAGCTTTAGTCCTGGTCATGCGCTAGTCCAGGCTGAGTTACGAGTTTAGTCCCAATTTAGTCCCAATTTGTAAAACTAAACTCATATACCCTGGAAAAACATGCATTCATACTGTCAGTGGGGTCGCCTTTCTACATATCTGATCTGTAACTTGGCCTAATGGCATCATCTGTTTAATAGAATATTGTGGAACATTCTAAGCAAAACTAGATAATCCCCATGGAAACATGCATGTGGCAGACCCTCAGCCAGTAAAGATACATAGTGCAATGTTTAAATTCAGAGCTTAAATTTTTGTCTAATATACTTGTTTAATAGTGGCTTACCAATGACATATGACAGAATGAGGTTCCACCCGGTGATGAAGGCCCAGATCTCTCCCACAGTCACATAACTGTAGAGATACGCTGATCCAGTTTTAGGCACTCGAGCTCCAAACTCAGCATAGCACAGTCCAGCCATAACAGAAGCCAGAGCTGCTATCAGAAAAGATATAACAATACTAGGACCCGAGTCGCCTTTAGCCACCTCTCCGGCCAAAACATAGACTCCCGCCCCCAAAGTACTGCCCACCCCCAGCGCAATGAGGTCCACTGTGCCCAGGCAACGGCACAGATTAGACTCCTCCAGAGAGCTCATGTCCACCACTTTCCTCCGCACCAGGGACCGGCCGAACGTCAGGCATTTGTCCAACATCTTTGCACCTGCAGAAAGACAGGAGAGAACAATTAGGCCAGGGAAGTTCATTCTGCAACTGAAGGGCTTGTTTTTAATCAGAAGTTCCACAGCTGTCTGTAGATCTTGCCCACTCCTAGTCCCGGTACCATTTGTGGTTCTCAAGGTACATTTTACTAATCGCTTGTGAGTGAAATCCATTCTCTGAATTAGACCCATCCTTCAACCAGTGCCGCTGGGGTAACCTGTCAGGAGCAGTGGGCGCCGCAGTACAGTACTCTGGAAACCCATCTCCACATGTAGGTTTGGGTTGATCAGGAAAACCGGAGTGCCCAGAGGAAACCCACCCAGATAGGGAGAGAAACGTACAAACTCCACAAGGCCTGGTCAAAATCGCAACCTTCATTTGCTGTGAAGTACGTGTACATTCAGCCACCGTGCCGGGTTTTTGACAGAATATATTTTGGTGTCCAAACGTGACTCTTCTGGCAGCATAGCCCACTCTAAATTGTCTTAACTGGGTTTTATCTGATTGCTTTTTTGAACTGGTTGGTGTGGTCAGAGGGGCTGATGTCGCTGATTGGCAACCTCTCGGCTGACAGCCTGTGGGCAACTATGACTACACAAGTATCTTTCCAGCAAGTATAGAGTGAATTCATAATGAATAAAGAGGAGAGCTTTGAGATACTTTGATAAGCCTGAAATATCTGTGTAATCCCTCAGCCGTCCAGGTCTCATCCTTAGTAATAAATTAAATATAAAATCTGTCAACTGGACAAAATGTTGTAAATGTCCGCTTCTTCAGTTCTGGTCAGATTACAGGTGGACACTGCATTATATCTATCTGAAGGGAGGAGCTAGGTACACTGAAACTCAAAACACCAATTTTTTTACTGTTTCTGTTTCAGCACAATAGACCTAAGCTACAAACAGAAATTGAACAGTACTGAAAAGTAAAGGTATTTTTTATTATTGTTTGAAACTTGCAGAAAAGGCTGAGGATTTATTTTTTTATCATGCTCATAATCTGGGCAAACACAAATTAACAAATAAAAACAGCTAGGAAAAAAATATTAATTCAGTTGACTTTGTTGAATAAAATTCTGCACACATCTTTATCAAAATTATGACATTTCAAGCTTTATTAGATCTCAGAATCTGAGAATCTTTTACATTTTTACTCTTAAAGTAAATTTTTAAACCAGTAATTAGTAAAGTAAACCAGTAAGTAACCTTAAGTTGAGTCAATCTTTGAACAGGACCCAACGCGTTAAGAATATTCACTATCCAGTCTGTTTGCAACAGAGGATCTAGATGGTGAAAAGCCAGCTTAAATTATATAACACACAGCTCAGAGCCCCCTAAGCGAACACATATTACTCAAGTAGAAGTACAAAGTTACGTAAAAGCCTGGGACACAACTTGTATATGTTTGAACGTGCACTATGTAACTTTTCTGGTGGAGCTGCCTACTTGTCACCATGTTATTTCTTTGCCTGGCATGTTTCATAATATGGCATTAAACATAGAGACAACAAGTGACACCGCTAGGTCAAGTTACAAGTCAGATTTGTGGAGAGGCAATCCCTCTCACATGAAGAATACATGTTTTGCAGGTATTTTGCAGCAATTCAAAAAACTGTACTGATTACACGCAAGATTGATAACTTTAATATGATATTGTGCAACTTTCCAGGAAAAACAATAGCATCTCCATGGAGACAGGCAGGTGGTGGACTGCACACCAGAAATGAGCCAACGTTTTAAGACATCAGATGCCCTTCCTAGCATAACATTTACATGCATTTCAACCTGGTATAAGAAATCTTTGGATCGTGACCCCCCACAGTGCATTTCAGAATACAACAAAAATAAAATAAATACATTAATGATAAATATGCTGAGGTAAATGAAAATGTTAATCTTTTCATTTTTTCAACTTAATCTTTTGTGTGTTTGTGTGCATAAGACTTCAAGATATTAGTTACATAACCTCTACTGCATGCTGAACAACAATAATTTATTCAAAAAGTTGTGTAACTGAGTACCAGATTATAACCCACCTCAAAGAATGAAGTTAACCCTACAAATAGTGACGTGTAATCTAGGAACGCAGCCAAGAACCAAGAGCCAGAATGTGGCAATGTGCAGACTGTGCTTCCCATTAAAGTCCATTGTTTGGGGTTAGAGTCCAGATCTGGGCTCTCAAAGGGGTGCATTCATAAGTCCAGAGCTATAGGACAAAAAGGGGTTTCATTGTTTTGGGCTAAAAGAGACCACTATGCAAAGGACCCCTTTGGATAACATTAGCTCATAATATTGAATAGCTAAGACTGTGTAGTCCACTTCAATGAAGATTTTGTTAGTTAAAATTTTGACAGTAAATTGCACTGACTGCCATCTACGTTGCATTGACAAGTATTAGTTATGGGGTTTTCAGACCAAAGGAATGCATCAGTACAAGTGACACCTCATTTGCATAACAATATAATATGCGTTATTATGTAATTTGAACTGTGTGCACTGTAAAACTAAACAGTACACAGATTTTAACATGGAATGAACTAGTAGAACTAAGCTGTATTCAAATGAAGCTAAGTTCAGCTAAGTAATATGGTGTTTTTTAAACAAAGAGTAACATTACAAGCCTTAACTAAGTAAGGTTCCTCATAATTCTCCTGTAGGCATCCCCAAGAATGAAACGACTCAGAGTTCACAGCTAAGTTCAGAGTCAGGACTATAATCTGGACCCTTTAATTGGAGAGTTAAACTAACTAAAGATGGCGTGGGTCAGCAGTCTGTAAAGACTTGGTTGTAGTTAAGCAATTTGCTGAGCACATTTGCACTATTTTGACTATGTGTTGTTATAATTCATAAACATCTAAACCTTTTATGTTGCAGACTGCACAAATGTCATTGTGGTTTGATTCATTTGTACTTTTACTTGGTAAAATAAATTATCTGTGAGTTTCAGTGTTTCCATTTTAGTCTAAAATGTCCAGTAACATTACTTTGAAAAACTTAGTTATCACCTAAATAACTAATTGAAATGGTAAAAATACTGTTTCTTAGTATAGATTACTAGGTTAGTATACATTACTAATGTTTTGAGAGTAATCATTACTAAATATTTGTTAGTTAATAGAACTTTCTGTGCATTATGTTACCTAGTCTATTGTACCTATGTTACCTAAGTAGTGGTAGTAGTAGTAGTTTTTCTTAGTAAACAATGCTATCAGGGTTTACAGTGTATTTAAGATTATTTTACATTATTATAATTTTATGAAACATAATATATCTTAACAAAATCGCTCACTGCTCTGACAGGTTGTCCCAGCAGCACTGAAAGATGGGTCAAAGGCAGAGGACAAATTTGGGACAATAATGTGTACCTTAACCTTACAAATCAAGAAACTCGCCTTTCAAAATAATTATCAAGCCAGAAGTATAAAACTGTGTTGCAGTCTACACCATGTGAAGAATAGATTTTGTGTTTTATTTCACAGTCTTAAAAATATGATCTTATTGTATTTATATTGCTTGCACAGAAACATTACAAGCATTGCATTTGTGATTAGTTTTGCACTTTATGTTTTGATGACAAGCTTCTGTTGAAACGCATCCAGGAGAATTGACAAAAAGACTGAAATATGAAATGACTAATACAAATACAAGAATTTTTAAGAACAAGTTTTGTTTTTGGTTTTTTTTTTTATTTTTTTTTTCTTCTGTACAATAAGAAAATAAGGATATTTTGTTTGTGGAAGAAATTATGGTACTTCACAAATGTCAGTCTTTGCGATTTGCTAATTGCGATCATTCAAATTGCGATTTCGATTCAATTATTCTTGCAGTCATAAAATGTGTGCATGAATAGAAGCTGATGGTACACTCATTTCTGACCTATATACCTCATAAATATTGGTGACATTGAGCCCAGACCACTTCAATTGAATTTTTAAATAGCTACTACAATATTTACCCCAACTGATACGCTCTGAAATATTTGTGTCACTGGTTATAACATGAGGCGAATTACACATGTTCAAACAGCATGCTCTTTAACTGCAAATGTGCAATGCAAACATTACATACCTGAAAGTCTGCAAACAGCAACCCTATTCAAATAGCAACTATGCAAAAAGACCAAAAGGACGCTAAAACGTAGAATTATAGAGGTCCCATAGAGAGGAGTGTAGCCTTGTACACTTCTGCTTTGACTGTAAGCTCACTAGTGCTCAGGAGAGGGCCATAGTTTAGGAGCAGAGCAGTCCACACCCCTCATTCACGGGACAGGAGGGAGGGTGAGGAGGGGGGGGATCAGAGAGAGAGAGAGAGAGAGAGAGAGGAGGTGGGGAAGGTAAGGAGGGGGAGAAGGTGTGAGAGAAAGAGAAAAGACAGATGGGGCAAAGGGAGGGAGAGAGAGCAAGTTAGAGGAGGTGTAAAGAGAGAGAGAGAGCAAGTGAGAGAAGGGACAAAAGGAAAGAGAAAGACAGGAGGAGGAGGGGAGAGAAAGAGAGAGAGATGATGACGACAGAGGGAGGGAGAAAGAAAGGAGTAGAGAGTCTGAGAGAGAGAGAGGGGGCCAAAGGGTAGAGACAGGGAGAAAGAAAGAGGGAAGTCAGGGGGTGTATGAGGGAGGAGTTTGAATGGAGTGACTGAGGAAAGAGAAAGAGAGAAAAGACAGATTGGGCAGAGTGAGGGAGAAAGAATGGAGGAAGAGCGGAGAAAGATAGAGAGTAGAGAAAGAATAGGGAGAAAGGTGAGAGTGAGAAAGAGTTTGGAGAGAGAAAGAATAAGGGAGGGAGAGAGAGGAAGAGAGAGAAGGAGAAAGAGTGTAAGGGGTGAGAGAGAAATGAGACAGGAGAGAAGGGGGGGAAGGCCTCATGTACGCACTTCTGGTTTGGAGGACGGGTACTACAAGGGTTGCAACATAATTTTCCACATTTCAACATTTGCCAAAACAGGGGAAAATTAGACACTACACTTTGAGGAAAACAAGATTTTCAAATTAAACTGTGACCATAGTTTTCTCTACAGGACAGCAGGATTTTATGCTAAAAAAAAAAAAAAAAAAAAGTTCCTCTTCAATATCAAAACTGTGCTATGTCAAAAGCTCTGCAAACTAGCATCTAATGAAAAGTGTCTTAATGATAAATTATGTATATAGTCCATAGACTGAGTCAGTTCCATAGAAGTTAAAATTTGTCTTAATGAAACAATATTACTTTGGCTTGGTTCAAAATAAGTTCAACTACTCAATGTTTAAACCAAGACTAGCCTGAGTCTAAACCAGGACTAAAACAGGTCTATTGCACAATATCAACTATACAATAACTCAACAGGGCAGACACAGGCCAGGACAAACTAGACATAAACAAGTCTAAACTAAGTCTTAAGCAGGACTAAATCAGGTCTAAAAAAGGACTAATTTATTCGGTCAGATGCACTGTAGCCGCTGATAAATGGTTGGGAAACTGACTTTGACAAACAGAGAGACAGACAGTTGTTTGCAGAGCGCGGTCGACAGGAGGGAAGCTAAAAGCCTGCTCCTGATTGGTCACTGTAGGGTGTCCCGGACCAGAGCAAGGGGGGAGAGGGGGAGGAGGAGGAGAGGAGGAGGGAAGAGGACGGGAGGAGGAGGTGGGGAGAGGAGGTGGGTAGGAGGAGGTAGGTAGGAGGAGGAGGAGGGGAGGAGGAGGTGAGGGAGAGGAGGTGGGGAGGTGGAGGTGGGGTGTAAGACCTCTTGCTGGTGGACCCGAATTGCTCAATGTGTTCCCTGAGCCACTGGACGTTTGAAAAAAATCAATAGTGCTAAAACTACACTGCAAAAAGCACGCACTGATTATTTATGCTCAGGCTAGACTCTTTGACTTAAAGATAGCAATATCTACTTTTATATAGCATTTTTAATGTGTGCTTTACATTGCATTACTCATTCACTCTCCACATCCAATGGTTAGTAATTTTTTCTCACACATTTGTACTTGGGATAAAGTGACTGAAGAACCAAACCTTCTAGTTAAAAAAAAACAAATGCTTTACTTTCATACCCACTTGTTTTAAGGTATTACTACATAATATAACAAAATTGTGTTAGAGGTACATTATGTAACTTTTCTGCTGCGGGGTGCCTCCTGTTTGTCTCCAAAGACATGTTTTTACTTTGCCTCTAATGTTCCACAGTATGACATTAAATGTGGCCATGAATTATTCAATTACAGGTTAACCTGGCAGAAGTCACGAATTAGAAGTTATTACAGCACTAATGAAGTTAGCTCTATCACATCAATCTAGAACGTTTTATCGATATGATTCAGGAAGAGAAGGGACTCTCAGTGGAGTTTTAGTCAATCACAGCAGTGAATTGACTGCTTTGAGAGTTGCTTCTTTGATAATAAAAAAATATAGTTTTTGGCTACAAGAATGTGTAGAATCATACCTCATTTGTTGCGGTTGCCTTGTTTGCAAGTGTTAATACAATGTTATATGCTTTGTACTCTGCACCACAACAACCAGAAGCTGCTTAAGCTGGATTGTCATAACTCATGAGTTTTAAAGCTCAAACATAATTACAGATAGTCTTATTGCATAAAAAATACCTATCCCTGGTGGAGATAGAAAAGTTAAATGCCACGCTGTGAAGCAATAACATCTCCATGGAAACAAACCCCCCACCAGAAAAGTTACACAGTGTATCTTTAAAGCAGATAAAATAATTTAGCCTAAAAAACAAAAACATTGATTCAAGATTTTCAGGGCTCTGCAATGAATCGAATTTTACATAAAATAAATATGAACTATTTCACATCGTCAGTGACTACAGCGACTGTGAGTTTGTGCTTTGTCAACATGAGGGGGGAAAAAGATAATTTTTTGTCACATTGCCCAGCCCTACATTCCAGTCATTGTAACTACACATGTTTTGCTCTGAAAGTCAATAGTGGCCTGCAGTGTACTGTTTTGCTGGGAGCTTGGCATGTGGACAAGACCTTTGAGAAGGTTTAGCTCCATTTTTTATTTCCATTTCTAAAGCTGCTGTTGTGTTGTATTATTGTGAGGTATTTTATCTGGGACCAGTTCAAACCAGACCAGTGGGAAGGTGGCAGCTGGCTCTCACATCTACAGGACAAGAAACAGCTCCCTGCTCAAACTCTGCCTCCTGACCTGAATTCTGATGGGAATAGGAGAAAAAATGTTTAAAATGGGCCACTGGAGAGACCTACTGGCTGTCATTGCACAAAGCACACAGTTAACCTCATGAGAGGCGAAGCAGTGAATTTGGATGAGATAGCACAAGTTAAACAGAACAAAATGACCTACATATGCAGTAGGGACATGATGTAATGGCAGAATAGGGCTGTAACTACTATTATTTTGCTAATAAAAAAACTCATATTAAACATTATTATTTACATTAAGGCTAAATGTACTGATCAGATATATGTGATCAGCATGTCTCCTATAGATACATATACTTACACATTACATAATATTTACATGTTGTAACAGCTTCATGAACAGTCTGCAGGTCCACGCTCTTCAGTGGTTCCCAACCTCAGGGTCAGGACCTCCACAGAGACAATTTCAGTGGGTCCTCAGTTCATTTCAGGTAGAAATGGAAAACTTACGCAACTGGCTTTAACAAGGCTTGGCATCTTTCAAATGTAGCTACCAATGTAAGATTATAAGACTTTTCTAAAGGGGCTTTTGTTCAATAATAATATTACCCATTTCAATAGCAAACTAGTTTTTCAGTTGTGTTTGAAGGGGCCAAATGCCAATGGAGGGAGGTTAAGAAGAACCACTGCTCTATGCAACTGTGGGGTCTTTTCAGGTCAAATTTTGTTCAAAGACTTTAGAACAATCATCATGTGCCTGTGTTAGCCCTGGGATTAACAGTGATTACCCTATCCCAAATTTGTGAAATTACATTAGTGCTTTTGAAATATCCTACTTACTCAGAAGATTTGTATACAGTCCAACATCACTCTGACACAAAAAAAAAAAAAAAACTGTACTTTCTACAGCATTAACAGGTGGTAGTTCTATTAGATCAAAACCATTACAAATCTATTCTGAAAAGGTTTAAATTGGTCCCATAGTGGATAGGTGCCGTCAAAAGCAGGTATCATTATTTTCCTCACTGGGCCAGCTTGTTATAATATTGAGTTCAATATAAGCCACTGATACAGCCTGCACCACAATGGAGTGGCTTATTATTAACTCTTTTTGTGCACACTTGTGTCTCATCTCACCTATAGCCCATATTAAACGTGACCCAGGCGTTGCGGTTCTTTCTCGTGCGCAGTTTGATCACGCGCGGCGGACACAGTTTCCATGGAGTTGCATGAAAGCCTTCCCCCTGCCTACAGCCTGCCTCTCTGTTGACACTGCGCTAATTGTGTGAAGCCAATTGAATGGATTTGGGCCCCGATGGCTGAGTGCCCCTGCTCCAAAAACGTGGACCAACAGGTTGAGTGGTGTTTGCGCTCGGAGTTGGTGCCTTGTCCGCTCCAGTTCACCGCAGCGTCGCCGGGAAATGTTCGAGCGAACTATTACTGATATGTGGACAACAGCTTTCAGCGCAGGGTCTTAAGTCAAGAGAGTGGGGATATAGTTGGCCCCAAGGGTAAAATTATATAGGCCAAAAAGATAGTGTTATAAATTATAATCCAGTGTTTTTTCAAGGCAAGGCAAGTGCATTTTTACAGCACAATTCATGCACAAAGTCATTCAAAGTGCTTTAAAGACTAAGAAAGACATTAACATTACGATACAAACAAATCAAATCATAATCATCACAAAATTAACATTAAAAGAGAAGAGTGCAGAATAAAACCCTTTCAGTCATATGCACAGCTAAACAGAACTGTTTTGAGCCTGGTTTAAACATTGTCAGCATGTATATGTTGAACAAAAGGGGTTCCAGGATTGACCCCTGGTGATATAAGGGCCCCTTTGTAGTAATCTGGTTATTTTTAGAGGGATAGGAACCCTTAATGCTAGAGTAACTTTCAGGAGGTAACATGTCACCAACATGATTCCCTGGAAACAGAAAGTTAAAACCATACTTAATAATCTCCATGGACATAGATACATTTTATGTCAAACTGTGGAAAACTAGAAGCCAAAGGAACAACATTTCCATGGAAACAATCAGGAGAAGGTCTCCAGGTCAAATAAGAGTCAGGTTTGTGGAGATACAAGAACGCTCAGGGTAAGGTTTTCAGTGCAATGAAAATAATAATAATAAATAAAAATAATAATCAAAATAAAAAAAAAAAACAAATAAATAAATAAATAAAAAATATATGCTCTAAACTCAACTTTCTTATAATTAACTGCAGACAAAAGCAACCAGAAGCCTGGGGACATTCACCTTCCCCTGATCCAACGTAAGTCTGTTTTTATGAGCTCTCTGGAAACCTGTTCATGTATGGAGTTTACGTATGGATGCATGCACTGTCACAGTGACTAACCCCAAAGCCATTTCCTGTCTGTACCTGCATGGCCATGGGTCTATGAGTTCAAAACATCTCCACAAAATGAGTTTACTAGTTCAGCAAGTCACTTCACCTGCATTGACTACACTCACAGAAATGCCAAATCACCAAAACACCATGAGACCAGTTTACTGTGGCAACCTCAACTTAATATAAGGAAAGGATGAAAGATAAAAAGAGAGATTATCTTGAAATTAAAAGCATCTAAAACTGTACCCATGATGGACATACAGGAGCTTCTAATATATTGGAAGTTACTTATAAGCAGAGCTAGATTACATTTGCATAGAACATGGACAGACAACCATGCTTTTTAATTCAATATAAGACATTTAAATTCATTAATGTCCCTGGATCATGCATGTCTATTATTATGTTTCAGATGGCATCACAACATTCAGTAGGCCATTAATATTTAACGCAGATGGGGACAGCTTAAATGAATGGGTCTAGTTTGTCCAGTCTAATAGAAATGATCAGGTTGACCATTTGTGCATTTACCTTTGGCATAGTTTATGGCAAAGTACAATATAACCAAGAGGAAATTCTCACTTCTCCTGCCCCTCATCTGGGAGTGTGACATCATCACATTCATTCAGAATCTGAAAACACTGATAGAGGGAGGAAAAGAAAAGGAGAGCGGGGCTAACCACTCTTACACCAGTGCAACATAAAACAGCATAAACCTAGTCTTTGTTCCGTGTTTAATTGTATACACAACATTAGTATCCACCATCTACCCTCAGCCGTCCATCACTTCAGACTAAAGATCTTTTCTTCACTGTCCTGACTGAACAGATGGCCACATAGTCCCACATAAAAAAGACAAGACAGTGAATTAACAAATATATGGTCCTTATATGGAAATTTGTCCTCTGCATTTGACCCATCCTTCAAGGCAGCAGGGAAACCTGTCAGGGGCAGTGGGCGACTACAGTGCAGGACCGGGGGCCCTTCTCCAGATAGGGAGCCAGGATCTAGGTCAAGACTCAGGAGTGTGTGCAGCTGGAGGATTAGCCTTCTGTGTATATGTTCTAGGTTGATGATGGGAACCATAGAATTCAGAGGAAATCCACCAATACAGTAAGAACATGCAATGTTTATATCTAGACAGTTTGTCTGGGAATTAAATCAAGGACATTTTTACACTATCCTCTGCAACCTGTTCTCTCACACCAATTACTCAGTGGCTCTCAAACTTTTCACACCAAGTACTGTCATAGAAAATATTCTGCTTGCCCAGTACTACGAGATCTAAATTTACAGCAACCCTTGCAGACTGTTTGAACAGACTGGGGTCAGGCCGGAACAGTTATAGAAACACACAAAAAGTGATGCAAATGCGCCATCTATTTAATAATTAAACTAAGCTTTTAATATTTAAACAGACGGATTTCTTTTTAGGCCTGTAATTGTAACCATCCAAAGTAGTGGTTGTTACAGGCTTTAAAATTGCTTAAACCAATAAACAGAAAAAATAAACTTATTTTCTTTTATATAGATCTTGAAGATTACAAAAAAGCTTCATCCATTTTACATCAACTCAAACAACTGTGTTGTCCCACAGCCTCTAGTGCACATGTTATAGGGCTTTTTTTTTAGTTATTTTGTGGCTATGTCCATTTTTTCTGTCCATCTGATGACAGGACCTGTCACAATGTAAGGTGTACAAAGTGTTCCATTGTCTGGATGGAGTCTTGAGTGATAAGTGGGTGCTGAGAAGAGCTGTGACTGTGATGCCAAGGTGGACCAGCCTGAGGGACATCACAGCTCACAGGGCACATGAGATGACGTGAGCAGCTACGAGGGCATCACCAGCGGCATCAGCAAACCTGTCTCCAACTCTGCTCCCAAACTGTACTTCTGCTGCTTCTAGAGAAGATTTCCAGAAGAATCTGAAAATATAAACACAATTAAGGCAATTTAGTTTTTCAAAGAAAAGTGTATTTTAAAAAGTAATAAAAAACAAAACAAAGTAGTATAATTACATTAATTACATTAAAGGCACATTATTCAAAGTCTCATTGTAAAAAATATTTTGGAAAAAAGCAAATAGCCTACACACCCATGAGACTGAGACAAGATCAGCTTGCAAACCGTAACCTTTTACTTACTATGAACGAGGGGGTTCTCCTCCTGTGCGTCCTCATCCAAACGACAACGTCTTGTCTCCCTCTCAGGTCATTATTTTATCATTAAGCACCATTTGCAAAAATTCAGCTTTGTCTGAAAATTAATGGTGGCAAAAAGACGATAAACTGAGGCAAAATGGCACCTCTACTTCATAAAATGCATACAAAAGATAGATAAAACACCCAAAAACAACATGTTTTATCTACTATAAAAAACACAATTCTACAAATAAACACAACTAAATATGTGTTAAAAGTCCACTGAACATTTGCTAAAAGTTGACTAAATCATTACCATTACCACAGTACATGTAGTAGTATTGGAAAGCACTAGGTCTGAGCTTTCAGAAGCTGTTTGAATTGTGATAATTGCACATTCTAACGCAGAGTTACGCTAATTTGAAAAAAAAAAATGCTAGACAAAATCTTTCGGTGCCAATAACAGAAAAGAATATTACCAGATCAAACAATTACATTTCCTGGCTCCGAGGCCTGAAAATTGAGGTCAACTGGAACATGGTGGTCCGCAAATGCTGGATCAAATTAAGCCCTGCCAAAGTGGATCAAATGAAGTCTAAATGAGTCAAACAGACAAACTGAAGATCTGTCCAAGATCTGAAGGAGCTTGTGTACCACCAGTAGTACACGTGCCACAGTTTGAGAAACATGTATAGCCTCCTCCACTGCATCCATAAATCACATTTTGGCCTTCTAACTTAAATAGCCTATTGCATGTAACTACTTTGCCTTGTACCACAATCAAACCATCTTGACTGATTCAAAGTATAATCGAGATAAGCCTAAGCCTAATTTCCAATACAAACTTGATTTCACATCATTTTTTTCTGTTGCCTCATGAAAACTTTACAAAATAATCAAATGAAAAGTTAAAACAGTTATTCAAAATGTTAAGCTGATTACTTCATGTTCTTGCCTTTGTTCCCTCTTCCCTCTGGTCTCGTACCTGGCGGGCTTTAGGACCGCGTCTCCACCTCCCTCTGAAGGAGGCGCAGGAGCATCATGGCTGAGTTTACCTGAGATTGCTGCACGGAGCGGACAATTTCACCCCAAACCCATCGCATTACGTCTTTAATAACGTCTTCTTTATGTCGTATCGCGTGGTCCTGTTTTAGTGTCATCTGCCGCTAAATCTGCGGCATTTTGCACTGCTGCAGATGGAGCACATCCGACTTCCAAAGGTAAAAAAGCAATGATTTCCGCACTCGCCTCGTCACTCCACAATGTATGTCAGTTATCATTACAAAAAATCACCAAGTGTGTGCTTTACTGTCACTTTTACCATAGAGAAATGCCTGACAATTTGCGCAGTATTTGGTCATTTTTTGCTGTTATAATGTTACTGCAATGTAGGGTACGATTTGTCAAGTCATCTTTTATAATAACCAACTATAATACTTTCATTTTATGCGTTTAATCACATGCGCCACGCTGGCAGTGCGCTCTTGTTGCGCAATAAGCACAGTGTCACTTAAGTACTGTGTTCATTTCTTTACTAATTGAGCGGTGACATTGACAGCAGACGTGTTTCTTTGCAGGTAGAGCACGTGAAGCTGCTCGACCGTGTGTCCGCTAGAAAGAGTCGCGTGGGAACCCTGTATCTGACCGCCACGCACACCATCTTCGTAGAGAGCGAGGACGGGGTGCGCAATGAAACCTGGGTAAGCTGCAAGACCGGTCAAGGCAAAAAGTCATGGGAGTGTCATCATGGGTATAATAATGCAGTAATGAACACATACCTATCATTAAACGTGCATTGTGTAACTTGTAAGGGTTTGACACTTGTTTCTATGAAGACAAGTGTTATTGCTTTGTCTGAAGTGTTCCACAGTATTGCATTAAACTTATCTAGCTTGCATTGTTCACTGGACAAACATGCATTCTTATAGCAGGCAGCTGTGACTTGGCCTAGTGGAGTCAACTTTTTGTCTCTATAGACAAATTTAATGTCATATTGTGGAAAATTCCAAAGCAGAGATCGGACAACCTCAGGAAGATGGAGGAGTAGAATTAACTAGAAGTAGTAGCAAATTTGAAACGGTGGAGAAAAACTGAAGCCGAGGGAACATGCATTTGAGTGTAAGGTCCACCGGCATAGTGTAAGAAGCATAAAAAAGTGAAGGTTGTAATGATGTCAAACGACAGTGTAGGAGAAATGCAAAGGAGAAATGATGAAATCTAAGAAGACGGCGAGCACCATGCGAGACACTAAGTAAGGATCTCTGCTAGGTGGATACAAGTTAAGAGAGTGAGATTGCCTTGTTGAAACTAGTTGGCATAATTAAAGGAGCCGAATGAGATTGAAGTTAGAGTTTGGTACCAAGCATCTTAATTTCATAAAAGCAGGTACGAATGATACGAATAATGTAATTGAGATGACTGAGAGGAGTGAGGAGCTGTAACTGACCAATGCAGTTTGAAAGGACTCAAGAGTGATGTGGAGAAAAAATTGACATCAAGGGTCTTCTACCTGGATGGGGGAGCTAGTACCCTCACCGGAGCGGGGATGTTCAGAGGTGCATTTGTCAGTGCTGATAGTTGTGAGGGCATGCCCTGTAGAAGCAGGAGGAGTGAGCAGGAGCAAGTATGAGAACCTGCAGTTGGAGAAAGCGCAGGTCAAATTGTTGAATTATTGCAAGTGATTAGGGTCGAATGAGGGATGAAGGGATGAGGGTCAAATGAGGGATGGGGAGAGATGAAATGAGCATGATCAGCAAGAGCAGCACTAGCACGTTAACGAAACAGCTAAGGAAACAACAGTGGTACAGTATGAGCGAATGCGAGATAACAAATGCGGGGACAGCGTGAGCCATCAGAACCGACATAGAATGATGTGAGACAGCAATGACATAAGTAAGCCAGAACAGCAAAAGTCAACATGAGCTGTCACAAGCTGAAATTGCATGAGAGAAGGTGAGAGATACTAGAAACAGTATGAAAAAGATGGCATAAATAAACATGAGACAACAGTGGCTGAATTTCTTGATTGATAGTAGTAGTACTTTACACACATGATACCACCTGAAGTTATATTTCCACTGTAGGCTGTTAAATGGATAAAGAACAGTAATTTGGGTGTTGGAGTAGATTGCTTTGCACAGCTCAAGGATTATCATTTTGTCTTCTTCTTCTTCTTTTGTCCACAAACTTACAAACAGAATCAGCCTCAACTGATCAGTCCTCTTATCTAAATTATCTTCAGAATCAGCAATGAACCCATCCAAGTTTAGTAATTGATCTGATCTATGTTGGAGGAGATAGTAATATTTGTATTTCTGTTTTTTAATACTGTTATGTAACTTGAGTAGACCTAATAGTAATCCATAATATTTGAATGTGTTGAAAAGTTCAATCAGTGCATCTCTATTATGACTCTGTACAATAATTCAATATGTGTCACTTCTGTGCAGGTGCTCCACAGTCTGGTGTGCAGTGTTGAGAAGAACTCTGCCTCCTCTTCCTCTTCCTCCTCTTCTTCCTCTTCCCCTGGTGTGTCTCTGATGATTCACTGTAAAAACTTTCAGCTGTTACAGTTTGTGATCCCAGAGGAGCAGGACTGTCAGGACATCCTCCTCTCCCTGCTGCGCCTCTCCCAACCAGGTAAAAGGAGGACTGTATGCACCTGAGTAACGCTGACAACTGAACAAATACATTCAGTTTAAAATATACAGACAAGCCCTTAGATATTAGAAGGTTGTATGAGTGGCACAGTTGAAACCAGACGTTTACATACACTATAAAAAAGACACTTTTTTTTTTCCCTCCCTGTCTGACATGAAATCAGACAAAACTTATCCTGTTTTAGGTCAATTAGGATTTCCCAAATTATCTGGCATTTGCTAAATGCCAGAATAATGAGAGGATTTTTTTAGACAATATTTCATTGCCTTCTTCAAAGTCGGATGTTTACATACATTTCATTAGTATTTAGTACCATTGCCTTTAAACCATGTATGACTTGGGGAAAAATCTTTTGGATATCCTTCCACAAGCAAGTTTGTAGGCCATCTTGCTCACACATGCCTTTCCAGGTCTGTCCATGAATTTTCAATGAGACTGAGATCAGGGCTTTGAGATTGCCACTCCAAAAAATTGACTTTGTTGATAGGTTTATTGACAACATTCCAGTTAATTAGACACACCTATCAGAAGCTTCCAAAGCCATAACATCATCATGCGGGTTTTCCCAAATTGTTTAAATGCATAGTAATGTTACTGTATGAAATGAAAAATTGCCTAAAAATCCTTTGCTCATTATTCTGGCATTTAGAAAATAGCAATAATTTTGATAATCCTAATTTACCTAAAACAGAAAAGTTTAGTTTGATTTCATGTCAGACAGTGAGAAAAAAAAGTGTATGTGTCTTATTATAGAGTTTATGCACACTTCTGGTTTCAACTGTATATAATAGAAATAGGACAAAAACTGCTCTGTGTACACTGACATTAACAGATTTTGTAGAATAATTTTAAACTCTGTGTGTTTCAGAGTCATATGAGGAGCTCTACTGTTTCGCCTACAAACCAAACGTGGCTGAAGAGGAGAGGCAGAGAGAATGGGACTTTATGGACCTCGGATCAGAATACAAAAGAATGGGGCTGCCAAACGCCCACTGGAAACTGTCCTCTGCCAACCAAGACTATAAGGTCAGGAGGGAAGAATAACCAGCATCATTCATATATGGAGTGTTGGTTTAAAGAAAAAGGCCACATTCTTTGTACCCAGATAATGCTCAAATATTTAGGCTGAGAGTTCTGTTTAGAAATATAAGATACTGTGAGATTTTTCTTCTTTAATTTTTGCTGTACATTTGAGCAAAGATGTAACCTTTAAACCACTCCTCGATGTCTATTTATAATTCTTCATTCCATTTTTTTTTTTTTTTTTTTTTTGTGATGATGGGTAGATAAAAAGGGATCACCACCCGCTTGGAATGTTCCCCTGTATGACTTATCTTGCATACTTTCTTGTTGCTAAAATAATCCCTTGAAAAACATGCATTCTTACTATTAATTTTTCTTCTCGTCATTTTGCCTGGTAGCATCATCTGCTTGTATCCTTGGTGATGGACAAATTTAATTCTATACTGTGGAACATTCAAGACAACGCAATGACATCTCCATGGAGACAAGCAGGTGGTGGAACCCACACCCACTTTGGAACCCATGTTATTAAATTTTTATAATAAATCAACCTAAAGTATCAGTTATATTAGTATCTGTCTCTTATACTAGTTTATTTTGGTCTTCCTTTATGTCTGTCCTGCATTTAATCTTGAATATGTCTTGAGTCAGGTATTATTTATTGCATTTTTATTCAAAGGTGAGCGACACGTATCCCTCTGAGGTCTTCGTCCCAGAGTCGGCCACACTTCCCGTCATTGTAGGCAGCTCCAAGTTCAGAAGCAGAGGACGATTCCCCACTCTGTCCTACTACAACCAGGACAACCATGTGAGTCTATAGGGGTATTGCAATAGTTCAAAGAAACCTTGTAAACAGGAAGCAGAAACCCATAGATAGGTTTTCTATGGAAAGTAATGCATAGGGACTGCACATAATTCAATAACATTAATACTTGCACTGTTCAAATAACTAAGATTCAAACAAACGCTTTGACAAAAATACACACACACTGGCATTAGCTGTGGGAAGGCCACAGCTAATGCCAAATAATTTACAAGCAAAACACAAATTTTGCATTTTTGATTCCACCTGGTTTTAGATTAAAAATCAAGGGAGCAGAAAATGTTATGCTGAAATGTTATGGGAATATTTGTCAATTTGGGCAAGACTGATGCCCTAGACCTCTTTTTAGAAAGGGTATTTAATAACACTTAGTACCTGTAGAAAGTATGCACAAATGTATAATGTTAATACACAAATACAAACTATATGTCATTAGTGTACACAAGATACCTGCATATGTATTTATCCTCTACTGTAATAACTTAGATATAGTTAGGTATAGTTAGACCAATTAAAGAAACCTGCAAAGGCAAATTAAAACAAAATAAATAAAATATAACTAGGGCTACAAGATTAATCACAAAAATGGCTACCGCATAGTTTACATCTGTATAAATATATCATGAAATGTGATTCTTGTATTAGTTTGTCAGTTCATATTTCAGTCTTTTGGACAATTCTGAATGTGATTAAAATGTGAACTTTGATCAGAATCCTATTATTTTTAAAAAAATAAATAATAATTTGATTGCAGTGAAAAATTGCACATTATTTTCCCAAAGTGTTCAGCCTTGCGTTTTTTGCTGTAGGCCTGGTTTAGACTATACAGCTTCTATAGAGCTTGTTTTCCATGTATTTCCTCTGATTTTAGTTGGAACAATTAAAGCTATGTGGAAAGCCAAATGAACACAATATAATAATCCCATACTTTCCTTCTCTCCCCTCAGGCAGCTGTGTGCCGCAGCTCACAGCCCCTGTCTGGCTTCAGTGCTCGGTGCCTGGAGGACGAGCAGATGTTGGGGGCGGTGCTGAGGTCGAATCCCCGCAGTGAGGTGCTCTATGTAGTGGACACCCGACCCAAAGTGAGTCCTCCGTCAGGACTGTCCAAACATAACACAAAAACATGTACAGCTCTGTGTGTGCAGGTGCAGTGGCTCTGTGCTTAGGATGTATTGCACAATTTAAATAGATAAATCAGTGGCTCTTAAAATTTTACACCAACTGCCACCAAAGAAAAGATTTGGCTTTCCAGGTACCACCATGTCTAATCTAGACGAAATCAGGTCTAAAAGGGGACTACATCATTTCAGCTGTAGTTCTAAACAATTATCCAGAATTGGACTAAAGTGAATAATAATAATTGGACTAGAGTAAATAAATTAGGCATTCCCACAAACCGAAGAACTGTCCAAGTACTGCCTGAAGGAGCTCACTTGAGAGGATTGTATCAGATGTGTGTTTATTTTAGCAAAAAATAAGAAGAAATAGATATTTTGTGTAGGGGGCCATTCATCCATTTTTAACTTTTCATCTGCCCTCTAGTTTATCAAGGGGTTTGAAATTGCATTGTTACAACTTGTTACTGTATTTATTAAAACTATTACTTTATTATTGTCTATAATCTTTTTCTTTTTTTGGCTCCAGCTGAATGCAATAGCCAACAGAGCAGCAGGAAAAGGCTACGAGAATGAGGACAACTACTCCAATATCAAGTTTCAGTTCATGGGCATCGAGAACATCCACGTCATGAGGAACAGCCAACAGAAGATGTTGGAAGGTGGGGCTTCTTATGTCATTATTACATTGGTAAATGGTCATTTTTCTATATAGCATTTTTCCCCTTTCAAGGCACATCAAGGAACCACTCACCCAATCTCACACATTCACACTACAGTGTATACAGACACTGGGGGCACTGGGGGTTAATTGTCTTGCCCAAGAACACAAATACAGTAGTCAGGACCTGAATAGCAGCGTTCTGGATGTACTGCATCTGTCTTAAGGCTCTTTTGGAGAGGCAACTGAGCAGGCCGTTACAGTAGTCTAAACTACTGGAGACAAACTCATGGATAAGTCTCTCCAAGTCTGGTTTACACTGTTTAGGTTTGATTTTTTTCTATGTTTTTTTAGAGGCTAAAAGCTGCAGATGTTATTAATTTGATGTGGCTGTTAAAGTTCAAGTCTGAGTCCTGTAGACTATGACTTTAGTCTTGTCTGAGTTTAGTTGGAGAAAGTCTCTTCGCATCCACACACTGATCTGTTGGATGCAGTGGCAGAGTGAATCCACTGGTCCATATTCACCTGCTGCCAGTAAGACATAGATCTGAGTGTCATCTGTATATTTGTGGTATGACACATTATTGCTGCGTAGGGGTATTGACGGATGGGTCAGATGACACATTTTGCTATGGGAACAATATAAGTATCATAACCTTAGCCTTTAAAATCAAGAGTATGGTTGTGGTCACACATTCACACACCACATCAAAAAGACTAAACCAGGACTAGAATATTACCAAACCTAGTCTACATTAAGACTAACCATAGATCAAACTATGCCCAAACCAGGCATAAACTGTGACTTATTCAAGTAGTTAGTTTTAATATTTAACATGTAGGAATCTGATTTATGTATCAGTGTTTAGGGTCAAGGCTAATTTGCAACATCAGTTCCTATAGAAGGGCTTTAAATATTCAGATTTCACTAAATAAGCACAAATAAATACAGCAACTATGTAAAGACTATAAATCAATACTAAACCCCAAAAGGCTGTGTACGTAGAGGTCATTTCATCCATCATTGTCAGACATGTTTCAACACTTCTATATTTATTGAATACACATATAGCCCAAATATGTCCAAATAGTTCCTTGTTTAGTTCAGCTGTCTTGAGTATGACCAAATGGGACCCCTACTCCCCCAGGGGTTTTCATATGCCCTCATACAGACTCTAATGAATCCATGGAGAGGTTCTGGGTATTGTGCGGGGGTCCTGCGAGGAAGACTTTGAAAATCCCATCTGGACTTTATTTTGGGTCTATTTTGGTTTCCTAGCATGGACAATCTGGACGCTCATGCCCCAAAGAGAGACAGAAGGGCGTGAGAATAGTGAAATATTTACAATGAAAAGTTGTAGCGTGGATTTTGGTTGTGATAACTTTGTGCCCCCCGGTGAAGCAAAGGGACGTCTGAAAATTTTGGGAGACAGAGGAAACCAGGTTGTAATTACATTTTGAAGACCACCATCCCTTCTTAGAAATCTCCCATCATCTCAGAGGATTACATAGTACCTCAGACAAGAAGGGCACCTGAACCTGTTCACCTGAGAAACCACTGAGTTCATTGAATAGATTAGATTATTCTAGGCCAGGGTAAGGCATAAGATCTCATCTACCTGTTTGTCATTGTTGCAAAGTAGGCCTATTATTATATGCAAAAGGTATTATGGCTTCTCCTCAGTGCACTCAGATTTATGATTTTAGTGTTTTAGTGTTTTTTATGTTTGAGTAATCCTGCATTACCCTGCATTTAAGGTCTGAGTCCTCAGAACATGTCATGTGTCACTTACACCCTATCCCTGTCCACTGTTCTGTACTTATTGTGATTATTAAAAAGAAAAAAAGACATACTGTGCTTGTGTTTGCTATATAGTTATCATCTATGAAACCCCGGGATCATGTAATAATTTGCACATTGTAACTCGCAAAAATTAATTTGAAACAACTTAATAAAATAAACAAGCCTGCTGACTTGCGCTTAAGAAAACTGCAGTGGGACCTGATGTCGCTCCAAAACATCATCACAACAAAAAGACGTGAAGTTGTCGGCACTTCCGATGAACAGCTGCAGCTCACACCAGCAAGTAGCAGATTTTTTTTTAGTTGTACCAATATGACTATGCGACACTGCCAAATCTTACGTGCATCACCAATAAGAACAAATCAAGTACAGAGCAATGGGCATATGCAGGTGACGATTAAAACGGGGCTTGATTGGCAAAAGTGGGTGAAAATAAGTGATTAAAGATCACTCATACATATACGAATCACTCTAAATACAACTTTGAGAGGGTAATTAAGAAGGGCAAACAACTATAACATGGTTAAAAGCTCTGAAAAGTAGATTTTGCATAATTCCATCATGAGGGGATGGGACCAGCATCGGATTGTAAACAGGAAGTCAGTTAAGTGAATTATATCATGCAGTCATTTTAGATCTATTTTGCAGTTTAGAATGAACAAAATGTAAACTAAGTATTTTGGTGCGATATTGGAAAATGAATCAATATCTGTGATGAAGTTGCATTTAGAAAAGTGTGGCAAAGCACTGTTTTGAGATAAACTAAGGCTAATGTCTTATTGCAGTTACATGTTTCTGATTTGTGACACAATTGTGACAGAGACAGCTGTGTTGTGTTTGCAGTGAGCGAGCAGCGGAGCCCCTCCATGTCGGACTTCCTGGAGGGACTTGAGAACTCAGGATGGCTCAAACACATCAAAGCTATTCTGGATGCAGCCGTGTTCATCGCGAAGGTTAGTCTGCGGAGTGACCATGCTGTCCAATAAAACAATTGGACTTGTGATTTATTAAATTAGCACTATGTAACATTTCTCATTGATGATATTGGTTTGGCAGGAATGTTCCAAAGTAGGGCATTAATCTTATATATTTTACATTTATTCAATTACAGGTGTTTTATTGAAAATATAGTAAAAACATGCATTCTTACTGTGGGTGGGATCACAAATCTGACCCATAACTTGGCCTGGTAGCAGCACCTGCTGTATCTTGTTACACATCAAATTTAGATAAAAATGGACTTTTAACTGAATAACAAATAAAATACTTTATTCAAAAATAAATAATTGATAATTTGCTCAAAGAAACTTTATGCCCTGGGAAGAAGTTAAAATTATTAAAAAAAATACAACTGTTGCCATAGCAATTTGCCATTTAAAAAAAAATAAGCTGAAGTGGATGAAGTTTTAGATGTTGATGTGGTTTAGTTTAATGTGCTGCATCATATTGAATAGTATTATACCTTAAACCCTGTATTATTTGCTGATTGAGTTTTGCACCCAGGCTGTGTCAGAGGAGGGGGTGAGTGTCTTGGTGCACTGCTCAGACGGATGGGACAGAACATCTCAGGTCTGTTCAGTCTCCTCTGTGCTGCTGGACCCCTACTACAGGACCCTCAAAGGATTCATGGTGAGAACTATTCATTTGAAACACAATGCATACGTGATAGTATTTGGAGGGGAAAAAATTCATTGCAAAGTATAGCGATTGCAACTCAGATTTGATAAACCAATACAAGAATCCCATTAATTTCAAAACGTTTTTGTAAAGGTCTAAACTACAAGTACAACAAGATCAAAATTATTCTATTAGTTAAATAATTGCAGCCTTTGAAATTTGATAATTGTGCAGCTGTAGGAATAAAAGTATACAAGCAAGGCAGCAAATTTGAGCTAATGTTTCTGACCACCACCAGTCACTCACACACCACAGTATAAAGAAGCAAAGGCAAGAGGGGTGTAGTGTCTTGTCCAAGGACACAACAAGAGTATGCATTGGTTGAAGACTTATGGCTGAATGCTCTACCCACTAAGCCACTGCAGACATGGGAACTTCCTTTTACCAAGAGGTACCTTCACCTGCCTTTACTATGAAGTTGCCCTCACTGACCCGGCCTCTAGTGGTACAGTGTCTACTCCCAGGATTTACTCCATAGTCCCCTGTGCTTCACTCAGACTCAGTTTATTTGAACAGATTTTGTCAAAGGTAAACCTAAAATCCCTTTGAGCCTCGATGGGATACGACTGTAGTAGAAAGACAAGCCTCCGGGGGGCGTACCACCCATTGTCTCAGGAGAGTAATCCCACACAGAGCACAGTAGGCATTGAGCAACTTTAATATTAAATGTGTATTATTTTTAATACACTAAATCACAAATAAAATGTATAATAAATGTTATGTAACAGTGCAAGTTCATGTATTCATATTACACAATGTACTATAGTTGTAGAATAATCAAATATCATCTGAATTAGGGTTGTCAAAAATATGAAAAATCTGATACTAATCGATATTAAAACTAGTATCAAAACTAGATACTCACTTAAGCAAGTATCAATACAAAAAAAAAAAATAAATATTGTCTAAAAAGGAGCTTTTAAAATTATGACTAGGGTATCAAAATCTATCAAGTATCATGTCTATTCTTTAGGATCGAAATCAAGTTTGAATTTTTTGTATTGTGATAACACTAATCTGAATAGAACTTGATCGTTTTATGGAGGAATTGAAAAGACGTGAAATGCAACAAAATAACTGTAGGTGATTATTATACCCTTGCACACAAGATAATGCCTTTGAGTTTGAGAACATCTGTCACAGATTTTTTTAAAAAATGACCTTCTAATTCTGGCATATGTACAGTAACATTAATTAATATGAACTATCTGGAAGTAAATAAATAAATACACAAATAAATGATCATAATTTGCTTGATGATCATTTCAAAGCGCTATTGTAGACAATTATATCTTCAATCCCTGCACTCGGTTGTGCTAAGCTTCCTCTGTAGCTACAGCTGCCCTGGGGCTGATGGACACAAGATGTGACTGTCATTCTCTGCATTTGGTCCCTTCAAACACTGGTCACTCATATCAACCCGCATTCACACAGGCAAGGCGTGTGGAAGTGTCCAGCCCAAGGACAGAATTCTTTGGTTTGAGCTGAGATTCAACCACCAACCTTCCTCTCTCTACACATGAGGCAATGTTTCCCCTTCCTACTTTATTTTCTAGGAATTATAGGCATCAAATGCTGGAATAAGTATCACTTACTGTGAGTGGCTAGCACTAACTTCACAGCAAGAAGGTTCCGGTTTCAATTCCCATGGTCACCATGGCTTTTGTGGGTTGGTTTTACTTCAGACAGTCTGGTTTCCCCCATTAACCCAAAATATCCACAATAGGTCAAATCCTCAAGATAAGACAGTCCTAACCAATCCTAGCTCAAGATCTGTAAATGGCTCTAAGGCATAGCACTAAGGCATCCACTGCTCCTGAGGAGATTCCCCTGCCGCATTGAAGGATGGGTCAAATGCAGAGAACTAAGTGTGCCTTATCCACTACAAGTATGTTGTTATTTTTTACATTTTCTTTTTTAGGTTCTTATTGAAAAAGACTGGATTTCCTTTGGCCACAAGTTTTCTCACAGGTTTGACTGACTCTATGTTCACATACCCTGACTTGCGTTAAATATAACCCTAGTCCTATGCATGACATGTATAAATGTCTTTCAGATGCAGTCACCTAGATGGTGACCCGAAGGAGGTGTCCCCAATCATAGACCAGTTTCTTGAGTGCGTGTGGCAGCTCACTGAGCAGTTTCCTTGTGCTTTTGAGTTCAACGAAAGATTCCTCATCACAATCCACCACCACATTTACTCCTGTCAGTTTGGAAACTTCATTGGCAACAACCAGAAGGAGAGAGAACAACTAGGGTGAGACTGGTGAAAATATCAACTGTGTCCCTTTGAAATAGCTGTTGCTAAAGTAATACATTTATGACCTAAAAAAAAGTATTAACCACAAGCAGCCTGTGCGGTAGCACAATTTAAGTTTTGGGCCACCACATGAAGGCCTACAAGGGCAGTGCTTTTCATTTTAGATTTTTCTAATAGCCAAAAAAACTTGTTTGTTTGGGGGTTTTTTTTTTTTTTCTATTTTACACTGAATGACTGAATTATGTAGGAGGCTAACAATATTTAACTTTTGTAACTTGACAGAATTCAGACAAGGACTCACTCTCTGTGGAGTTACCTGTGGACAAACAGAGCAGACTTCATTAACCCTTTGTACAGACCCAACCACAGCCAAACTCAAGGGGTGCTCCGGCCCTCCACTGCCCCCTACTGCTTCAAGTAAGTCACAGAAAAAAAAAATGTTGGTAATAATGTTAGTAATCTAAAAATAGTCCCAAACTCCATAGATTTTAGTAGCTTTTCATTATGAAATACATCAACATTGTACTGTTTGCAGATTTTGGAGGGGCCTTTACAACCGTTTTGAGCGGGGCGTACATCCTCGTCAGTCAGTGGAGGACTGTCTCAGGACGATCCGGGAGGAGACTGAGCAACTGGAGGAGCAGCTGGCCTCTCACAAACAGGTGAAAATTTTAGGATACTCTGAAAACTCAAGAAAAAAAAATTATTTAAAAGTGCATTTTTAGGCGGTTGTTATCAATACTAGCATTCATGGTCCTTTTTACGTGAGCGTGACTAACTGCTGGCTTATGCTAGCTAGCTTGTGACTGTAATTTTATGTGTGAGACTTATTTAACAGTACAAATCAGCTCACCTGTTGTAGTTCCAACTAAGTCATTTCATTATGGCCAGATTATGTTAAAACACAGATTAAGGGTCTAACTTGAGTAACAGAGCTTCAGGCAGAGCAAAGAGACTACGATTAGCATCACATCCTCAGGGATGGCATCAGCTTCAAAGTATCAATATAGCACTTTTCTAGCTTCAAGTGACTCAAATCACTTTACATCAAGGAACCACTCGCCCCATTCACACACTCATTCACATTATTGCACTATAGTTATCTATCACTATCATGGAGTCAGCTCGGTGGTGCTACCAGGCTAAATTACAGCCAGGACAGATCTGTGAAGAGGCAAGATATTACACAGCAATAACTACACTTGTTTGATGAGTTTAGTGTCATACTGTTTAATATTCCAGGAAAAGCAATAGCATTTCCATAGAGACAGTGGGCGACAGTGGCTCAGTGGTTAGAGCGTTGGACCCCCAACCTGAAGGTCGGAGGATCGATCCCGCTCGGACCAGGTTCTGTCGTTGTCGCCTCGCCTCGGTCAGTCTGCAAGGCAACTGTGGCTACAGTAGTAGCTTACCATCACCAAGTGTGGAGTGAATGAATATTGACTATAGTGTAGCGGTTTGAGAGGCTTTGACAAGCCTGTAAAGCGCATTACAAGTGGCATTATTATTATTATTAAAAAGGTAGCGAATCCTTGCGCACCTTTAATGTCCTTCACTTGTTTATACTATGTACATTTGGCCAGGCTAAGAGAAAACATACTACTACTTTTATTATTTTGACATTTTGTTCCTCAGAAAATATCAAAACTGGAGGAGCAGAAGTGGACCGTTTCAATGAATATATTTGACAAAAGTCCAACAGCATGGATCTTCACTCCAGACATAAAACTGGCCAACACTCCTCAGGACTACACCTCCTGTTTCCTCACCAGCAGCCCGCGGCCAGCAGGAGGCAGTCCAGTCACTCCACAGGATTTAAACCAAACATCAAGCTTTAATTCCAACGGCAGCGATCAGGAGTCCGGTATCGCAGACCTGAGTGTCCAATCGCCTTTCAGTGAAGACAGTGCCAGGGATTCAGACGAAGCAGCCAATTCGGCAGCTTAGGTGAAATAACAGGTGTACTGTAACACAATCGGGGCTCCACATGTGCCAAAAAAACTTCTTGGGAAATTGAGCTCAACCATGATTCAAAAACCAAATTAAATTGGTCATTAATTCTCTCCATATATTGAAAATTTCAAATATGAGTTCAAAGGCACAGCATAGGCTGCTTGCCTAAAACTACTATCACACAATTGTATAAAATGAAAAGTATGTTTAGAAAACTTGAAAATACTGCACAATGTATGTTTCAGAAATATTTTAATCAGAATGAAAAGTTTTATGGTCATGAGTAGCCCCATAGCCTATTACCCTATATCAAGCCTTTGAACTCTCTTCAAAAGTCTATGGGGAAAACGCATGACAGTACGATGCGCTCGTGTTCTAGACTTTGATGAAATCATAATTTCAGACTGAGGGCATGGGCTTATATAAATCTATAGGAGATACATATTTTGGAAGGGAATAATTAAATTAATCCACAAAAGTTGAACCCAGTTATTATCTGCTGGTGACTGGGTCTAGTTTGTGTTTCATGTAGATAGGCCAAGCAATTACAAATATTAACAAAAAAAAAATCTGTATTTTGAAATTTAAAAGGCAAATTTTACCATAGTATTCTGCCGTTCACCACAAATTAACCATGTGAACCAACTGTTGAGCTCAATTGGTTTGTTTTCTAAATGAAGCAGCCGATTCTGTAGCATGAAAACACCAGTCATATGCAACATATTTAGCAAGGCATCCCCTTACAATTAATTAAATTACATTAGATCTTTGGATCTGATTTAGTGTCAAACATGCCTATTACCGGTTTAGCTGTTTTTAGACCAGAATATCTTATTACATTATATCAAAGTGAGAATAAAAGGTATTGAAATTACTATGCACTGTTCAGTATGCAACCAATTTATAAAGGCCAGTGACTATGACAAACTATGTAGCTGGATAAATTATTGTATTACTATTTTATTCGGAAAGTTGACTAAATTGAAAGAAATATTTGAACTCATTGTCTGCAATCTCTACTATCACCACTAGATGCTGCCAAACCTCAGAGCTGGCACTTTTATGCTTGCTGCCTCTTTTTTGTCACTAGAGATGTATATGTTTGGGTCTTATGGCATTATATAGTTGAACAAGTAGATATCTGAACAACTTATGCAAGCATCTTTACTTTTTTTTCTATAGGTTATTAGCTTTGAATTAACCTGCACTTTATGTTTTGTGTGTGGTTTGCTTGCTTCTCATATAAAAGAAGCACAATGTGTTATGCTATTGTTAAATCTTAAATCGGGTAGTAATAGAGTTTTAATTATATATCAAATGTTAAAACTGATGACTCTATGGGCCATAAGAACAACACACATTATAATGCACATGATAAAAGTTTATTTTAACTGTAATTTCTGAACAATTATTTGCACATTTTCAGCACAGGAGAACAAATCTTACTGCACCTATAGGAGTGTATTGTGTATTCATCATCATTACAGTCTAGTGGTTGGACACTGGAAAAATGTTATTGCAATCACCACTACTTTAAAATCATTGTCTCAAGATTATCTGAAAAATTGAATAGATGGATATTATATTATTATTAGTTGGCTGCTTTAAAGGCTGCTTTATTTGTTTTGTACCTGCATTATATTTTTTATAAGCATGTTTCATTTGTTTTGAATGTGACATTACTATATCTTGTACCCTTTGTGACCTCAAATGAGCAAAACCATCAATGCTGAATGTTTAAGCATGTATTATTTAAGCAGTTTATTTTTGTACTGTTTGTTGTTTTATGATTTTGACCTAAAATAAAATTGAAAGCTTTTCTGTTTTTGTCATTTTTCTCCGTGTGTCCCATAGAAATGGCACGTGACAGAAATGTAATTGATATCTACATGTGGTATGGTATGTGCACCTGTGCACAGCACAGCTGCGTGAAACTGTACTACTGCCGCTCATTTGCGTTGCAACCTGCAACCGCTAGATGTCACTGTCTAACACTTAGAAAATATATATATACATATCTATATAGCTATTGTTATTTCACCCTTCATTAGATTTTCAATAGGACCTATTGTATCAACCACACACATTCCTTTAATTAGCGGTAATGTATTGTTTATAGATGAAAAATTAAGTTGGTTGATAAGAGGACCACATGCGTGCGTACTTACGCAAGTGACGTTACGTCCTGCGTGGTGGCGTAGTGTTGTAGGCTAAACGATGATGGCAGCCGTGGGTTGACACCGATGCATTTCAGAATATAAACTATTTAAAAGTTGGCGGAAAGCCCCCGACACTGTAACGTGGAGAAACCTGAAGTTTTAACATTGTAATCGCTTCAAACACACACTTGCTGGTCCGGGGAACGGTAAGTTTACGAGGCTGCAGGCTGCACAAACCATCCCAAGTGGCGCCGAGTCCTGTGGGTCAACCGTGCCCTCTGTTAAATGCACACATGTTGTGCAGAGCTAAGAGCATGAGTGATAAGCTAAACATTTCACATGTGCTCTGTGTTCCATTCTGTTAACCCTTCCATAACCTAGCCTACATGAGACCTAGCTAAGCTTTGGCGCAGCTCAAGCTAATACGAGCAGCTAATCTCGTTCTTGATTTTTAATAGACCGCTAACGCCGCCCATATGTGGGTGTATTTACATGGTATCAGCCATACCACATGCTTATTCTGGGCTGTGGGACTTTTAGAATAAGATGTTAAAACACTGATTTCTAGGGACAAACTTCTAGGTCTTTACCCATAATATTATTGGTGATGATTATGTGTTTGCATGCAGTGGCACTATGCCCGCAGCTACTGTGGATCACAGCCAAAGAATATGTGAGGTTTGGGCCAATAACCTGGAGGAGGAGTTGAAGAGGATCAGACATGTCATCCGCAAATACAACTACATTGCTATGGTATGGATCTGCTTTTATGTTCTTTTAGAGACTATCATGCATTAGGCTTTATGTTCATGTAGAGACTATCATGCATTAGCTATTTGCAATTCGGCCAGTGAAATATTTGGTGAGCTTTCTTTTGTCCTCGGGTATTTTCATCTAAAAGCTTTTTGCTCAGATCACAATATTGATGACTAGCTATTAACAACAGATACAACATTGCCCATTGCCTAAGAAACTAAATGAACTGCCATAATGTCTCCACCAGATTAGGGCTGGTAAAATATGGGCTGGTAAAATATGCTATCCTCCATCCGTCCATCATGACTTGGTTTTGCTTTGATTCTGAGTATATATTTCTGTTTTTTTAATCAAAATATATTGTATTACTTGTTTACTATTGACTTTGAGACATACAAAACCCCTTTATAGTAACCAAATGCCTGGTAATCAACAGAAATGTCTAGTGTAAAACAGGTAGCACATTCCTGATGCATTTGGAAAATATTGTCTGAATATTGTGACTAAGATAATAAAAAATAAAAAAAAAAAGTTCTTAATTTTTGTCAGTATTACCCATCCCTGATCCTTACAGAGTTCTGCTGTCATTGTAATGGAAAATAAACATTCCTCCACAGGACACAGAGTTTCCCGGGGTGGTGGCGCGGCCGATCGGAGAGTTCAGGAGTAATGCAGACTATCAGTACCAGTTACTGCGCTGCAATGTGGATCTGCTCAAGATTATCCAACTCGGGCTCACATTTATGAATGAACAGGGGGAATATCCACCAGGAACGTCCACATGGCAGTTCAATTTTAAATTCAACCTCACGTAAGAAGAATTTTGTCAGACTTTATCATAACTATCATAGCAAATAATCTGCCTTCATTTAATCATTTATTCACTCTTTCTCCTGTTTGCCATATATTCTCTCCCTCCTCTGTACCATGTATTCATCTCTCTGTACCATATCAATGTGGAAACTGGAAATCTCGAATTTGTGAAAAAGTTATGATACAACTATATGAACAAAAAGGAAAAATATGAACATATAATGTATTGATTTAGTTATTAGATGTCATATCTAAATATGTGCTTGTCGATGGCACAGTGGTTGTTGAATGTTTCTATCCTCTCTTCCCCTATTTCTATTGAGAAAATTCAGAAATCTTGTTTTGTCTTATCTCATAGGAATTATTGTGTCATCCCACCCCTATTTATCACACATCGTTTTCTTTGTTTTTTTGTTTCTGTCAGAGAGGACATGTACGCGCAGGACTCCATCGAGCTCCTCACCACTTCAGGAATTCAGTTTAAGAAGCACGAGGATGAGGGAATAGAGACTCTGTACTTCGCAGAGCTGCTCATGACGTCTGGGGTCGTATTGTGCGATGGAGTCAAGTGGCTGTCCTTTCACAGGTACCCTAAAACATATGCCATTCTATTATTTTCAGTATCTGTGGTAAAATGTGTTAAGCAAACTGTGTGTGTATATATATATGTATATATATATATATATATATATGTATATATATATATGTATATATATATATATATGTATACATATATATATATAATTTATATATATAATTATTATATATATATATATAAAAATATATATATATATATATATATATTATATATATATATATATATAATTTATATATATATATATATAATTTATATATATATTATATATATAATTATATATATCTATATATATATAAATATATATATATATATATATATAAAATCTGATTATATATTTTGTTATTTTAATTTAAATTATTGTGTTTATATATATTGACTATGTTTTATATTTCACATTTGACTAGAGCAGCTCTGCAGTAAGCAGTCTGTTTGAATTCCTTGTGTCTGCAGTGGGTATGACTTCGGATACCTGATAAAGATCCTGTCCAATGCGAACCTTCCCGAGGAGGAGGTGGACTTCTTTGAGATTCTGCGTTTATATTTTCCTGTCATCTACGACGTGAAGTATCTCATGAAGAGCTGTAAAAACCTAAAGGTACAAAGGCTGTGATTTCAAACAGAACTCATTAACCTAGCCGGTGTGATAAAGATAATTAATTTGTTGGTCAAACAAGTTATTCTCATGGCAAAATAGTGAGACTTTTGTAAGAAAGTAATTCATCCCGAAGAGGCAGACAATAAGCTATGTCTAATTTTGTTTGTTGTAGTGTTGTCACAATGCCATTTCGCCATTTCAATTTTCAAGGAAAAGGCCCAGTAGTTAATACCACCATGATATAAAAACACAATAAAATGTAATTTTCATCACAAAATGATAAGAGTAAGTATCTGGACATACACTAAATCTGATAAAGATCAAGACCGTTCTAACTATTTGGGAAAGGTTTGCATTAGTACTCAAATGGGGACCAAATCAGGGCTCAACTAGGATACATGCGATCGAGCCCTAAGTATCGATCATTATCTGTGTGTTTATTTTTTGTACTTGGTAGAGGTTGACTTATATGCAAAGTGGTGATAGTGGCTCAGGTGGTTGAGTGGTACTTTTATCATTGGAAGGATCGCAGCTCTGGACAAATGCATACTGTTGTTGTGTCCTTGGGCAAGACACATCTCCTACCTTATAATAATGTTGTGTATGACTCATTGACTGCTGTTTTTCTTTCAGGGTGGTTTGCAGGAGGTGGCGGAGCAGTTGGAGCTGGAGAGGATTGGGCCTCAGCATCAGGCCGGCTCTGACTCTTTACTCACAGGAATGGCTTTCTTTAAGATGAGGGAGGTGGGTAACTATGGTTACTCAATGAAATCATGCTGTAAATGACAGGAACCCCACATGTTTTGATAATTATTTGCGTGAAAATGTCAGACTTAATCAATTTTTAGCCTTCAATTTATACACGTTTTATTGAAGTATAAGAGGCCTCCAAGGTTAACGGTTCATCCTTGCTCAGACCAGTGCATACTGTTCTTGGGCAAGACTCTCTGGAATAAAACACTATATAAGATTGATCTAAGGGCCTTCCACAAAAAACGTGTAAGCAACTGTAAACAATACAATAATTTGAAGAAATTATTGTAGAAAAGGTAAGATTATGCAATTGATATTTCTTAAAATAAAGTTTGTTATTTATGTAAACTTCAAACCAAATGTATATTTACTGTAATATAAATCTACTCCCTTTTCAGATGTTCTTTGAGGATCATATCGATGACGCTAAGTACTGTGGTCACTTATATGGGCTCGGCTCTGGCTCTGCCTACGTCCAAAATGGGACAGGAAATGCCTATGAAGAGGAAGCCAACAAGCAGCAATCGTGACCTCTTCCCCCTCCTAATCTCTCCATCCTCCATCATCATGAAAACAATCAACGCTGAGCCCAAAATGTGACATAAAAAACATCAATGGGTTGTTTAGCCAGCTGTTGAAGTGAATTTAAGGTCAAATTTGGGTTAAAAAGAATCTAAATTGTCAGCCCATAGGCGGCCTGTATATGAGAGTCTGCTAGTCTTTTATTCCTATGAAGCAGCATAGATGGTCTGGTTCATTCAGTTCAATTTGCTTGGGGAAAAAAGATGGGGATTTTAGTTTTCCTAAAATGTTCTGTAGATTTTTGCACTTTAAAACTAACCTGATTTTATAAGGAAAGCTCAAATATCTCAAATGGCATCTCTCTCCTCTTTGTTGCCTTCTGAATCTTTGCTATTTTTTACATTGTGTGGTTTTGTCTCATTGTACCGTCTACACCTCACCACCGCCAAGTTCAGCCTTATAACAAGCTAATAATATCTTTTAAAATGCTAATTTATTAACACATGTCAGAAAGCTCCTTCATTTTGCAGTGGGAAATGGGGCGCCCAGTGAATGTCTTCTTTACATGCAAAATACTGTTTATTTGTTTGTGTTCATGCATATCATGTTATTGTTTAAAAATATGGGGAAAATAAGTATCAATGTAGCATGATGTTAAACAAGCTAGCACTATTGTACCTAAAATTATGCTCTGCCAATATTCAAAGTATGAACAGTTTTCCTCAAAAGTTTGGACATATATTTTACTGGTTTTCAAAAAGTGGTTGAGGTGCCATTGTTGGTATCTACAAGACTTGTCCATGTTAAATTTATAAGTTACTTTTAATTTGAAGTTTTATTGCTGTTCAAATTAAGCTTTTCATAATAAATCTGTATTGACTATTGTTTAGGCCTCCTTTAGCCTAGGATCAGATCTTTTTGGTTTAGTTCTGGTTTGGTCCTGGTTTTGTCGGTGCTCAATCCTTTTGTCCTGGTTTTGGGGTTTTGGCAGAGTTAAATAAAACCAGACTTTGTCCTGTTTTAGTTTGTTTATCCTTTGTTTGTTATAATGTTGACTGCAAACATTACAATCATTTTAATATGGTGAAAAATCAAAATGTATGAAAAGTAAACATTTGCCTTTGAAAATAAATAATTATGTCCAAACTTTTGACTGATGCTGTAGATGCATACCAGACCATATTTTAAATTGGACAAACTAAAGTCTTCAAATTTACCAGACCATCTTATTAAAAACATTGTCATGCTGCAGTGACGTTAAACCACAACTACTCCTGTTCTGCAAGAATAGTTTTGTTTTATTTGTAGCATTTTAGGGTTGCAATAAAAGAAAAATACTTTTATTGATTGGAAAAGAAACCGCTTTGCTTTTAAAATACTTTGTTACATTTAGGTTTTGTGGTATACTTCCTTTATTACTCCATGCTGCGTACTTGAGCCGCATGTATTGAAACATTTGACGATAAATGCAGTGTTGGGCTTGTGTTGAATTGTAGGTTGAAGTATCTGCAGATTTATCCCTCAATGGTGATAATATAAAGGTTTAGCATCTCACTCTTTGTTTCTGCAGCACGACACACTGTAAACAGGAATATGCAATGTACCTGAGGGTTGTTTTTAGGTTATTTTGTAAATAAAGGCTTCAAACTTTTCTACCATCATCAGTCTCATATATCTGCATTTATAGGGGGATCATACAGACAAAGGTGGATAAATATATGTAAGAATATTCATGATCAATCTGCATGGTGTGATAAACCTTGAGTTGACACACTATGTAACTTTTCTGGTGGGTGGTTGTCTCCATGAAGATGTTTCAGGTCTGCCTCAAATGTTCTAGCATGGGATTGATCTCCAACTTGACAAGGAAGTTAGGCCAAGTTGCAGGTCAGATCTGTGGAGCGGTAACCCCATTGTTGGTGAGAATGCATGTTTTTGAGCAATAATAAAACACCAGTAATTAGGTAAATGTAAGTTACAACGTATTGTGGAATATTCCAGGTAAAATAATAACATCTCCATGGACACAAGTAGCTGGCCATGCACAACAGAAAAGTGACATTGCGCACCTTTAAATAAATACTCAGTAAATTTAACTTATTGTAATTGGTCCTAATAGAGTTCTGATCAAAGAAAAATAACCAAAATAGAAAAATAAGGTCATTTGCATGGCGTCTTAAATGTAACAGTGCTCCCTTATCTTTGTCAAACAGATAGGAAAAGATAATATTTGGCTTTACAAGTACCACTAGATCTACACCCAGACTGTATTAGGCTAAACATGATCTAAAATTGAACAAAACAATGGTTAGGGTCATTTTAAGTGATTTACCCAAAGGAGGACAAAAATGAGAATATATAACTCTGAAAAACAAATACTGAAGAAATTAAGGGATCCCATATCACTCTTTCTGAATTTGCAGCTACATTATCTTGACCCTTATGGGCTTTGGTATGTTCAATAATGCGTGACATATGTAATGGTTTGAGGCTGAAGAAGAGCTTGTTTAATCGTCATAAGGCATCACCACTGTACAGTACATGTCCTCACTTTGTCCCAGACACAAATTAGAAAAATATAGATATACATATTACTGTCACTACAGGAGATATTTTCAGACAAGCTTACATTCAAAACAAGATTTAGAATAATGTACAAAGCATTCAAAGACATTTTAGAAGACCGCTGTTTTTTGCACTGACGGTAATAAGAAAAACACACTTCATGACGAGTGTGTTGGAATCTGCAGCAGAGAGGTTGTAGTTTTGGGCGTTGTGCTGAGAGAAGATACTCCCCGAAATTTCCAGAGAAACTTGTGAGCATGGCTTGAATATCTGTTCTTGATGCTTTTATGGAAGTTAGTGAAGAACCCCCTCTTAACTAACTTCCAGCTGTCTGGGGAGGGGGAAGTCTGAGGATCTCGGTCTTTTCAACCAATGAGATTAAAGATGGAATGTGGAGAATTCCTTATCTAACCAACAGATAAAAATGACAGCTTTTCTGATATTTGTAACTATGTAAATTACTATTGAATTCATCCATTCATCTTCCGTATAGGGTAATATTTTTCTACCAGCAACTATGGGTCATAGGTGAAGTACATAGATAAGCCCGAGTCCATTTATAGACATACTGGTGGAACAGTGGTTGTATGGCTCGCACTTTCTTCTTACAGCAAGAAGGTCCCTGCACAATAGGTAAATCCTCCAGATGGGTCAAATTTCCTATGGAGCCAGTTAACCTTACTGATTAACAAATTAAAATATTGTAATGACCCAAAGTCGGTGGATTTGCATAGCGTGCTTTGCTCTCCTCATCGACCCAAAATGTCAGCTATGTTGAGTGGGGTCCTTTGAAATACTGTATAAAGTATTCCACCTCACCTCAAGTAAAAGTCAAGTAATACGCAGTTGAGCAGCAGGACATAAACTGCAGTATTTAGAAACTAATTTGAGTACTACTACTGCAAACAGCACCAAATTTGATAGGAAAACTAGACAAACATCTAACAATATAACTAAAAAACAAATCTATAAACAAAAGGGGGTTCACTTCTCAGCACAACACCGGTGGTCTGAGGTTGAAGAGAGTTTGGCAGCTATTGTAGTCAGGTGTTAACAGCAAAGATCCGCACTCATTCATGCTTTTACAATTGAAAAGAGCCCTTAGTAACATGGAAATTATCTTTTTCCCAAGCAGAAAGAAGTTACATTTCACTACGACACACATCCTGAGATGAGGCATGCATCAGTCCTTTTGTTTGTTCAATATAAAAATGGCTAAACAGTCGTACAGTAACATACAGTTGATTTTAACACTACTAATGTTTGGCAACTCTTTCTACGCTCTACAATTGAGATACAACATAAAAATAATACGATTCATGTCATTTTTATTTTTTTTTTTAACAATCTTTGTCCATCATTGCTCTGTGCTTTTCAGACAAAATGAATGACTTGTCCATCAGTTTTTTCAGCATAAAAATAATAGAAAGTAGTTATAGCGTCATGGTTTAGTAGTCTTCGTGTTGGTTGTATAGAGCCCTCTCCAAACAGGTGGAGTAAAATATAAGTCCAGTCTTCAAGGTGTAATGTTTAGGCACAAACTCAAAAGAGGGTGACCTGCGGGAAACAAGAGACGATAGGATTATAAAAGTAGAAATTGACACGTTTTGCAGGTAAAATGTACAGCATAATTTAGTTTTCTTGTATATTCGCAGTGTCTGTAAAGTTTCTGAAAGTAAGGGAAAAAGGGCAGGGACGGTATTAAAGATTCACTATGGAACTTTTCTGGTGTGGGGGGTCTGTCAGCTTCTTGCCCTCTATGGAGATATTATTGCTTTTCCTGGGATATTCTGCCAACTTCTCTATGCATTTATTAGATTATTGGTGTATTTATTGCTCTGACCTGTGCCATATTGTGTAACATTCCAAGCAGCATCTCTAGGTGACAGACCCGCCATGAGAAAAGTTACATGATAGCGATAAAAAGGATGCTTTATAATGTTATTGGTTAAGATTGTGTAAAAAAAAAAAAAAAAAAAAAAAAAATGTATGTTTTACCTTTAGAGTCGGAGCTATTTCTTCAGTCACGCCTCATGTTCAATTATCATTATTGGATTACTAGCACCTGGAACACAGTGCTTATTATTATTATATTACAAAAATGAAAAAAATATTGTACATAATAGGATCTGATCTCATCATACTTACAAACAAAACTAACTAATGTATGTTCATGAAATTACTCTTGCAGTCCTGTACCTTTTTTGTCCTTGTCGGCTGCGCCTTCATTGTCAGACCAAGAGGGGGTGGTGGTGAGCAGTCGGCTCTGGGACTCTCTCAGAGGTTTGGAGGGGAAATGGCGCCCCTCGGCTGCACTGAGGACAAACACGGAACAACACGAAACATGAAACGGACCAGATGAGAGAAAGTTTGACAATATCTGCTTTGAGAAAATATCAACTTCTCGCCGTGTTCTTTAAACTTATCTATCTCCTCTGTGACAAGCAGGTGATGTGAGTAGGCCGAGTTACAGGTCAAATCTGTGGTGAGGCGAGCCCACTCACAGTAAGAATGCATGATTATCAAATTGAAAAATAATGATAAATGCAAAGCAATAACAAAGCAATAACATCTCCTTAAAACATTACATGGAGCACCTTTAATAAATCTGTAGTTATGGGAGCTACTTTAAATTTTCATTACGTACTTTGTTTAGTTAGTTATACTTAGCAAAAAATATTACGGTGATAACAACTGTGACATATTTAAACATATAATATCATCAAATGGATTCCCGGCTGACTCACCTCTTTGTGGTTGGGATGGGGCCAATGGGGGACGGTGGCTGCTCAGGGTCAAGATTCACCAAGCATGTTGGGAATGAACATCCATCTCCTAAACTGGAAACAAGAAAAAAACATGAAATGGTCAGAATAATGAATGCAATGAATAAAACCTGTGCTTTGTGTTAAAAAGATGAAGAAACACACAGTAACATGCTATAACACTCCTAACACAGAATTTTTTTTGTTTAGTCATTCTTGTTTCTTTCACTTTACTAAACTTATGTAGGTCAAGGAAGTTCCACATCCTTCTCTCTGTCTCTCTTTCTCTCCTCCTCCTTCACTCTCGACGCTTTCTCCTTCTCTCTCCCCTACCTCATCTCTTTTTCACTCCCTCTTACCCACATATGTCTAAATAACCTCCTCTCATTCTCTCCCCCTCCTCTCTTACCCTCGCTCTCCTTCCTCTCTCTCATTCCTCCCTCCTTCTCTTTCTCTTCCTCACCCTCACCTCAATCTTCGCACTCTCCCTCCCTCCATTTCTCTCCATTCTCTTTTCACTCACATCCTCTCTCCCTCCTCCCTCCCTCCCTCCCTCAACCCTCCTTTCTCTCTCTGTCTCCTTATAACCCTCTTTCGCCTCCCTCCTCTCTCCCCCTCTCTCTCCTCCTCCTCCTTCACTCTCTCACGCTCTCTACTTCTCTCTCCTTACTCCTCTCTTCCTCACACGCCCCTTTCTCACTCTTTCTTCCTCATCTCTCCCGCCTTCCTTCTATGTCTCTTCCTCACCCTCTCCTTTAGTCACGAACTCTCCCTCCAATTCTCTCTCTCACACCCTCTCCCTCCCTCCCTGCTTTCTCTGTCTGTCTCACTATAACCCTCTTACCCTCTCTCCTCTCTCTCCCTCCCTCCCATCTCTCCTTCCTCTCTTCCGTATACAGATCCTGACAGCTTTACCCAGAGGAGCCAAAGACGTTTGACCTAGTTGTCCATCTCC
The DNA here is from genome assembly GCA_019594935.1 of Periophthalmus modestus. Taxonomy (NCBI): domain Eukaryota; kingdom Metazoa; phylum Chordata; class Actinopteri; order Gobiiformes; family Gobiidae; genus Periophthalmus; species Periophthalmus modestus. The sequence goes on from JAIEZT010001368.1 coordinate 24,852,267, forward strand.
ATCACAATATGGGCCTTGTCAAACTCTGTTAAATCTATACTTTTCTTTCTCCCAACTTCAAACTTCAAGGACAAAACGTTCACTCTCAGCCGACCGCATAACGCCCACAAATATAAAGAGCTTATCTGTGCTAATCACCTCCTCTGTCAGTCATGTGAAGTGCTATGGCAGCTTAATGTAGAGGCATGTTGTGTCTGTTCAAATAAAGTGGGACAAAATTCACTTCATTCATTGATGGATGTCTCACTTGACACAAACTTCAGTCTATGTATTTGTAGTGAGTTTTTTAACTCTCTATTCATTCTTGATACCTCTATTTTAGTTTCCGATAGGCCTATATTGGTTCCTGACTTGTTTTTATGAGATGCCACATCCAACATTTAGTAGTTAGTTCCTCATTAGATTGGATATTTCTAAATGAATTATAATAACAATGCATTAGTCTGATATATAGCGCTTTTTCAGACACTCAAAGTCGTTTTACATTTTTGGGCATTACTCATTCACTCCACACTCGCTGGTGGTAAGATACTATTGTAGCCACAGCTGCCCTGGGGTAGACTGACAAGGCTGTTAGTCTGCGCCATTGGCCCCTCTGACCACCACTAAACATTCACACCCCACATTCATACGAGGCAAACTAGGTGAAGTGTCTTGCCCAAGGACACAACAATAGACATTTTATTGAATATCTACTGCTTTTAGAGGACACCATGTTGGATTACATAAAACAGACCATAAATATAAAGGTTAGAGGCTTGGACCAGAGGAGGGCTGCGTCCTTACACACTTTCACCACTTCTATGTATGAATGTGGTGTGTGCATGAGGGGTAAGTGGTGGCCAGTAGTATTCTTCAGTCTCAGCTTCCTGTTATATGCAACAATTATTCCCATTAAAAACATGTATTATTTTTGTTATAAATTGTTAATCACGATGGAAACATTCTCATCATTCTGAAACCCACTAATAGATCTGTTGCCTCACGTCAATCAGTCTATATGCCAGGGCAGCTGTGGCTACAGAAGTACCGCTGAGTATGGAGGGGATGAATGTAAAATGAATGTAAAACCTATCTGAGTGTTCAAAACCCACTATATAAATAAAATACATTATTATTTTGATACTATAATAAATACTGATTCATGAGGCTGTTTAATCTTAAATTATTCCATATGTTTTATTTTAAAATTACTCGAGTGTGTTAATAATATAATTCTTACCAAACAACACATAGGCTAAATATATCTATATCTACACTGAACAGATTTTTCACATTTTGTATTTCCTGTATGGGAAGCTTCCAGACTGAAAATTAAAGATCAACTGTGTGAAAATCTGTGAAGCAATCTAGGTCGGGATGTTATAAATAATGTGATCACTTCCTTCCTGTGTTTTCACACATTTATTTACCAATTAAAGTGTAATATTGTGGTCTATGGGAGACGGTCTCACCTGGAGAACACAGGGACAGGCCAGTACTTCACTTCATCTCCGAAAACCTGCCGGAAGTTTTTGCTGCAGCCGAGACTGAAGCCACTTTTGTCTGTGCCGTGGCGAAAAACTGGGGCCCGAACTGCCTCTGTGTAAATGAAGGAAAGGCATTTATTAGTATAGGCAAACATAGATTACAAGAAATCTGTTGCCAAAAATTGAACTAATATGTAGAACATCATTATTATTATTATTATTATTATTATTATTATTATTATTATTAGGCCCGAGCCTGGGACAACATCCTGGCGAGGGACTCATTAAAACCGCTTCTGAAACCAGAAAATGGCAAAAATCAAGTAGTAAACACGCCCCGACATGCCAGTGTCAAAAATTAGGACTCGCCAAGCTCTAATTGTCACAGAAGACCGAGGAAAAAAGAAAAAAAAAAAAAAAAAAAAAAATAGAATATGTCAGGACATGACAAAATGATATTATAGCCCCACCCTAAAATATACAGGAAGTCGGCCATATTGGATCAAACCCGGTAATGACAAAAGCGCACACCCTCACATTCAGGACATCTCCTCACACACCTCAAACCCATGTGTGATTAAAGATCATCAATTATATTTTGAAATATGACTTTGGGTGTGGCTGTGGTGATTTTAAACAAAATCGCATTTTTTTTGAAAATTGATGGCAACAAAATCTCTCTAGCGCCCTCTTCATTTTTTTTCAAAAATTTCAAAAAATCGATATTTCTCTTTTCACACTTATTTTTGGAGCATGACTGTTGGGTTTATGAGAAACGCTAATTAAAGCGTTTATACCGGGCCACTAAGGCATTTGTGAGCTGAACGCAATGATATGCAAATCAAATGGCTTTATCTCACAAAATGGCTCTCTAGCGCCCCTCTTCAAATTTCTTTTTGACAAAATTCATAGAAGAAGACACAAAAAATTATATTGTGACCCCACCCTAAACCCTACAGGAAGTGCGCCATTGTGGGCGGAACCCAATTTTTTTCCACAATTTTTTACTCTCATTTGTCTTTAACTTATCTCATTCAAAAACCTGGAATTCTCAGGGGCCTTATTTGTGATGGAGCATTGACTTTAGCTTTTATGGTTTAGGAGAAAAATTTTTAATTTTAAATTCCATTATTCCTATATTATTCTTATTTTAAATGTTGATTTGGCCGCATACAATGAGGCCATTTTTTACGCCCCTGAACGTTCACGAAAAGTAAATTTTATTGGACCCAAAATTCGAAATTTCGCGAAAAATTTATTATTTTCAGTACTGAGTGTTCAAAAAAAGATGTATATTTCAAAATGACACTCAATAGTGGTATACCACTTCAAAATTAAAAAAAAAACAAAAAACATTACGTTAAACAACAGACTTTTTTCATATAGAAAAATGAAATTTGACACCAGCATAGAAGATTTCAAGACAAATAAAAAATGATATTATGACCCCCCCCTAAACCCTACAGGAAGTTGGCCATTGTGGGCGGAACCCAATTTTTTTTAAATTTTACCTCTCACATTTGGATTTTTTATGCCCTGGATTTTCATTCAAGAAACTTGCAAAATGGTCTAAATGAACTAGACCCATGTGGGATTATAGGCTATTCTCTTGGATTTTTCTAAGTCATAAAATGTGGGTGTGGCCAACATGCAAGAAAAAAAGACATTTTTTGACGTTTTAAATTGCGCCTAAGACTTGCAGTGTCCTGTTTCCCGGCATTAATATACATTTTGTTCAAAATGTTGATTTGAATACAATGATATACAATTTACATAGGTCAAACATTACATTGCTCCACAGCGCCCCCTTGAACCAAAACAATTACTTTGTCATAAAAATTTGAAATTTGCCGTGGACATCTGTCTTGACATACTGAACAAAAAAGCCAATATACATACCTCTATTTGCAACTATTATTTGCACAAGCAAATAATCACCAGCTCCACTTAGCAACGTTAGCATGCTACTATCATAAATACAAGCACTGCACTGATATCCTCTGTGAACTATTAACACCTTTAGAGCCCTAAATATTTGTACATTTCATGTGACAGTCACATATGATCACAGCTGCACTTGTGCAGAACGGTTAACGTGCAGCTTTATGTCCAGAGGTCTGCTCTGTGGAGAAGTGAGCTGTGAGCCTCAAACATGAGGCAGCACAGATACAGTGGTATCGGTTCTTCGTATCGGCAGTCCAGAACTGCTACTCATTAACTACTCATTAATATGAGCATTTAGGCGAAATCACAGCATCCAAAGCCTGACAATAAACATAAAAATACTGTGAATCTAAAATCCTCTTATTTAATGTTCAGTCCAAATGATCTGATGATTATAAATGTGATGTTTTGTCCAGGCTGTTTCTCTTATGCAACTCTTAACCTGGACCACTACTCTACTTCTTGAGTGGTATGATTTTGAAGTAAGCGTACTCTTGTTTAAGTACATTATTTGACTACTCTATCCAATTCTGCATTTTATGACATAAAGAACTGACTTTAGTCAACTGGAACACAGTAAAAGTGCACCAGAATTTAATTTTTTTTTCTGACAGACCCCCCTTCCTTACATGTTTTTATACTGTTATACTTGTGGCCATTGCTGTTGTGAGCCTCTAGAATTTTCAGTCTTTTAACAACTCCTTGTGATGAAGTCTTAATGTTGTCAAATGTGAATATGTGGCACTGAAGTGGAGAGGGCCCCTGACAGCAAATTCAGCTTAGGGCCCTTAAAGACTAGAGCCGGTCCTGCATACACTACATATAAAGACACTTTTTTCTCACTGTCTGTCATGAAATCAGACTGAACTTTTCCTGTTTTTAGTCAGTTAGGATTAACTAAATTATTGGACCAAAATTCCTGCCAAATATTGTGAGAATCTTGTGGAAGGAAATGTACGAAATGTTTGACGATGTTTGTGATCTCTGTTTTCTAACTCAGCGCTACTTCCTGTATTTTTGTACTTTTTCTCCACTTCACTGCCCAACACACTCACAACAACAGAACAAACTGGACAGAGGGATTCAAACCACTAACCTTTCTTTTTACACATGTATTTAAATACATTTTCAAGCCTTATTTCAGATGTTTACATCCACAAAGTGCATCCTCGATCACAAAATCACTTTAAACCCACACTACCTTTATATGAACCGTGGCTCCTTGTATTACTCAAAAACTTGATTAACAGAAGTTTAAATAGAGTTTTTCTGAGGCCGATCATTCTCACATCCTGGTCCAGCAGCTGGACATCACAACGGCCAGAGAAAGTGGAAGAAAAATGTCACAAACTTATTTTGAGTTTATTTATTAATGTTTTTAGTCTATTTTCTTTTTTCTTTTTTTTGTTTTTTTGAGGTATTTTGAGTGTATTTAAAAAAATATATATATATCTTATTTGAGTTTTTGTTGTTGATTTTTTTATTTAATTTTTTTTTTTATTTTGAGTTTATTTATTATTTTATTTTGTTATCTTGGGTCTTATTTATCTTATTTTTTTTTTATTTTTTTTAATGTATGATTTATTTAAAGATTTTTCAGAATATATACAAAAGATTACAAAGAAAGGTGTAGTATCCAAGGCTAATATGAGAGATTAACAGTTTTCAGTGTACACACCTTAAGACATATATACACACAGCCCCCTCAAAACAAACCCCTGACAGATGAATGAGAAAACAAACAAAAATAAAAAAAAATAAAACAAAAACACAACAAGAATAAAAAACAGCAATAAACTGACAGAATATGCGCTACTAAAACACTTAGCATAGTAAGATCAATCACTTGATATCCATGTATATGTGAAACGAAAGGCAGTTCATGGGGTTATCTCCAGTGTCAAAGACGTGACATGATCTAGAAAAGGTAGCCAGACTTCTGTGAATTTAGAATCAGAGCCTTTGAGAGAGTGCCTTATTTTCTCCAGTTTCATAAAAGAGAGGGCATCTTTTATCCATTGAGAGTGAGTAGGTGGGTGAGGGTCTTTCCAGCGCATCAGGATGGACCGCCTGGCCAACAATGTGAGAAAGGCAACAAGATCAACAAAACAGGGTGACAGGCTGGATTGGCTGGAAGAATCCCAAAAAGAGCAGTCAGTGGGGATCGCCGAACTCTCGCATTGCAAATAACAGAAAGAGACTCAAATATAGTGTCCCAATATGTGGATAAGGCAGGGCAGGTCAAAAACATGTGAGTGAGATTGGCTGGGCCTAGATTGCATTTTACACAGTTAGGAGTGGTGCCAGGGAAGATTCGGGAAAGCCTACTCTTAGACCAGTGTACTCTATGGACCACCTTACACTGAATGATACAATGCCATACACTGAATGACACAATGCCGTGAAGAGGAAAGAATACACTTGAGGATGGACCTCCACTGTTCATCATCGATCTCCACCTCGAGCTCCTCAGACCAGGCTACATGAAAATGATCAGATGTGACATCGAGAGAGGAGAATAACAAGCTATATATTTTGGAGATTGCACCTTTCAGAGAGGGCTTGATTTCCATGATAGTATCGAAGATGGTAGGATCAGGAATACTAGGAGAGCAAGGAAAGTGTCTGCCAATAAAGTTTCGGGCTTGTAGAAACCTAAAGAAGTGGGTATTGGGCAGATTAAAGTTTGAGGATAGTTGGGCAAATGAAGCCAAAACCCCTCCACAAAAAAAATCCTTTACAGAAGCCAATCCACAGCTCCTCCATATATCAAAAGTGCTATCAGTAAGTGATGGAGGAAACAGAGGATTAAAAGAGAAAGGGGACAGACGAGGGATTCCCTGAAATCCAAAATGTTCTTTAACCTGAGTCCAAATTTTAAGACAGCTCTTGACTATAATATTATTAGAATAGGTTGTAGGTGATGATTTAAGAGGAAGGCTCAAGAGGGAGAACAACGAAGCAGAATTACACGAAGTCTCCTCCACTGGCAACCAGAGTGGCATGTCATCATTATTACGGCACCAAAAAAACATTGACCAGATATTAACAGCCCAGTAGTAGAATAAAAAATTGGGTAAGGCAAGGCCTCCATTCTCCCTGCCTTTTTGCAATGCAATCTTCCGTATTCTGGGAGGTTTTTTGTTCCATAGAAATTGTGCAATAGAGCTATCAAGTGATTGGAAAAAACGTTTAGGAATAAACACTGGTATGCATTGAAAAAGATAAAGAAATTTAGGTAGTATATTCATTTTGATGCAACTAATTCTACCTGCAAGAGAGAGAGGCAGCATGGACCAACGATGCAAGTCCTGAGTTAGTTGGTCAAGCAATGGATTAAAGTTGGTCTTAAAGAGATCCGAAAACTCCCTGGTTACAGAAATACCCAAATACCTGATACTCTGTAGAGATACTTTAAAAGGCAAGGTGGCAAGAGGGTATGTAATGGCAGCTGGATTGACAGGGAGGAGTTCACTTTTATTAAGGTTTAATTTATAACCTGAAATCTCTCCAAATTCCTTTAGCAAAGTCAGAACTGTGGGCATAGAGATATCTGGGTTTGAAACAAAAAGCAGCAGGTCATCGGTATATAAAGCTACTTTATGGACCAAACCACCCCTCACGATGCCATGCATAGAACTGGATGTGATGGCAGCTGCAAGCGGCTCTATAGCTATTGCGAACAAGAGAGGAGACAGAGGGCAACCCTGACGGGTTCCGCGGCCCAAAGAGAAATATTCAGAAAAATTATTGTTGGTGCGAACACGTGCCATGGGAGAGGCATATAATAATTTGATCCAGGATATAAACTTGTCGCCAAAACCAAAGCGTTTCAAGGTGTAAAATAAATAAGGCCATTCTACCCTGTCGAAAGCCTTTTCGGCGTCCATGGAGATAACTATTTCAGGGGTGTCGACGGGGAGTATAAAATGTCCATTAAGCGCCTAACATTGTGATATGAGTGTCTAGTCTTAATAAACCCTGTTTGGTCAGGACTGATTATTGTAGGCATTATTGACTCCACACGTTTAGCCAACATTTTTGCTAGAACTTTAACATCTGCAAATAACAATGAGATAGGACGGTAGTTACTGCAAAAACGAGAGTCTTTATCTTTCTTTAAAATAAAGGAGATAGTGGCTTGCCGTAGAGTAACTGGGAGGACACCAGAATCTGCAGATTCCTGTAACATGTTGAGCGTCAGGGGGGACAGCTTATCAATGAAAACCTTGTAAAATTCTGATGGAAAACCATCAGGACCAGGAGTTTTCCCACTCTGCATAGACATTACCGCATTCTTAAGTTCACGAGCGGTGAAGGGCGCATCCAATTCAGCTGCTGTATCTGGCTCAACTGTAGGTATAGAAAGGTGTGCAAAAAATGTTTCATAAGAGTTGTCAGACGGTGGACATTCCATTGTGTATAGAGAGGAATAAAAGTCCTTGATCATTAATGGCCTGAGGGTTAATTGTAAGTACATCAGAGACATAGATTTCAGTAATATGCCGAGCTGCTGAAGACTGCCGGATCTGATGGGAAAGTATTTTGTTAGGCTTATCACCAAACATGTCGAGTCTTGGTTAATGCCTGCACAGCCTTATCAGTGGCCATAGAATCAAATTCAGCCTTTTTAATGAGCAACTCTTTGGTAAGTTCAGGATTCGGGGATTCTGCACACTTATTTTGCAATTCAGATATAGCTGTGCAGAGAGCATGTGTCTTTTGAGAGGCAACCCTACTTCGGTGGGCTGTAAAAGATATTATCTCACCTCGCAAAAAAGCCTTACATGCTTCCCAAATTGTGGCTGCAGAAACATCTGGTGTGACATTTGTTGACGTAAAGAGGTCTATACGCTCATTAATCATTTTAACAAATTCCTTGTCATTGAGTTCAGTCGCCAAGGAGAGCGAAGCAGGGACTTGCCAGGTAAAGAGATGTCCAGAGTAACAGGTGCGTGGTCCGATATCACTATTGGGGTGTACTCACAGGATTTCACTGTAGAAAGCAGGCTATTGTCCACCAGGAAAAAGTATATTTGTGAGAATGTGCCATGCACCGGGGAAAAAAAGGAGAACCGTTGGGAACTTGGGTTGAGATATCGCCAAACGTCTGAAATTCCATACTGCTGCATAAACAATTGTATTACTTTGGAAGATGGGGATGGGATATGGTTTACTTGAGGAACGGTCCAGCTCTGGATTGAGACAACAGTTAAAATCGCCTCCAACGATGAGTTGGCTGTTTTTCAAGTCAAGAAGTGAAAAAAAACATTTTCTTAAAAAAGTCCTCACAGTCATAATTTGGTCCATATACATTTACTAGAGCAAGGTTGTTTCCACAAATTTTGCCTAAAATTATAACGTAGCGTCCATTGGGATCTGATATCACCTCAGTCACTGAAAGTGGAACAGCTTTATGAACAAGGATATCAACACCCCGTGCTTTACTGTTAAAGGAGGAGTGGTATAATTGCCCTACCCACCCAAACCGGAGCTTAAGGTGATCTGCCATTTTCAAATGTGTTCCTTGCAAAAAAGCAATTTTTGTGTTTAACTGTTTTAAGTGGTTAATTACTTTCTTTCTTTTTACTGGAGAGTTCAACCCCTTCACATTCCAACTAATCAGTCGTAGTGCACCGCTTGGTGCCGAAGAGATGTTAGCACTACACATACCCCATTATTAAGTGGCACAGGCTTATATTAGGATCCAGTGATTGAAATTGATACATATCCTGTAGCACACATCTGGCAAAGTGAGTAGCACAAAGGCAACAAAGATAAGACAAAAATATAAATAAAAAACGAGGTAAATTTAAAAAAAAAGTTGCTACAAAAGGTAACAACCAAGCCCCTGATAAATCAATCAGCATATTGTCAAACGTCCTCATTCCTAACTCTCTGCAACCGCATTAGTAAACAGCAGAACCATAATACATAATAATGCCAAGAAAAGTATAAACACTATAATTTTCAACCCCCTCCAACCTCGCGTATCCCGCAACCCAGAACAGCTCGTGTCTACAGCGTATTTAATGTTCAGTACTCACGGACCAGACAGCGAGCTCAAGTCTCCTCCCTGTGAGTGAGAGCGGGCAGGTAAACGTACAACCCACGTTAAGAACGTAAATAAAGACAATCTCACTGAGTCATAAAAAAATAACAACTATATGTTAACACAAGAACAGAGTGATTACCACATTTGTTTAGGAGTCGCTGTCTAAGTCCTGAACAAACTTGTCCGCCGCTGCTGCAGATGAGAGCCACTTGTTCTCCCCGCTCGGCAACACGATGAGCAGTCTGGCCGGGAACAGCAGCGCCGGGCGGTATCCTCGCTTGTACAGTTCAGCCATAGCAGTGCGGTACTCATTGCGCAGCTTCAGAACCTCCGGGCTGTAATCTTTATCTTATTTTTTAGGGTTTTTTTTTGTTTTTTTTCAGACTCGTCATTTTGGTCTTACATGTTCGTATTAACCCTCTACATGATCCTGGGTTTTTTATTTCACTATTGTGTCTATAAATCAACATATGAACATTAATAACAGACAAATCAGGCACCTTCTTTCCCAGAGGTTGCTCATGGTAACCTTAGCAACAGGTTTGAGGGGTTGCTATGATACCTGCATTTGGAATGCTTGTTTGTTTTAAATAAAGTTTTTCAAACTTGATCAGCAGTACTGAGGTGTGACGTCACACAGGAAAATGTAGGGGTAACCTTATGGCCATCAGTGCACTGATGGCCCGATGGCCCGACACGTTCGCTGAAGGATCGCCCACAGTGACCCCGCTAAGGCCCAACGCCGCCGCAGGAGGAGGCACAGGGCTCGCAGGGTAGGTCGCCGGGGTAACCGTCGCAGGCGTTAAAGCTCCATGACTAGGCTTTAGCCATTAAATAGCATTCGCTTTCTTGCATTATGTTTTATGTTGTTTTATCTCTTTTGTCAGATACAAAACATGGATTGGGCGAGAGCGTCAGGATTCAGAGCGCGTCACTAGAGAGTGGAATATACAAAGACAGGCCTGGTTTTTGAATGACACGAGACAGGAGCGTGCCTGTGTTCCCACAGCTCACATAGCTGTGAGAACATAGAGCTGGGTTTATGTTCTTAGAGCTCTATGTTCTTACAGGGTTGTGTTTTTACAGGTTTATGTTTTTGCAGCTCTGTGTTCCCACAGCTCTATGTTCATAGAGCTCTTTTTACAGATCTATGTTCATACAGCTCTGTTGTTACAGGTCTATGTTCTCACAGCTCTATGGTTTCACAGCTCTATGTTCATACAATTGCTTTTACTGCTCTATGTTCATACAGCTCTATGTTTTTACGGTTTAATGTTCATACAGCTCTATGTTCATACAGCTCTGTGTTCATACAGCTCTATGTTTTTAAAGGTCTATGTTCATACAGTGCTATGTTTTTACAGGTTTATGTTCATACAGCTCTATGTTCATACAGCTCTGTGTTTTAACAGCTCTATGTTCATACAGCTCTATATTTTTACATCTCTATGTTCATACAGCTGTTTTTACAACTCTGTTCATACAGCTATATGTGTTACAGCTCTATGTTTTGACAGCTCTATGTTCATACAGCTCTATGTTTTTACAGGTCTATGTTTATACAACTCTGTTTTTACAGGTCTGTGTTTATACACACTGTTTTTACAGGTCTATGTTCCCACAGCTCTATGTTCATACAGCTCTATGTTCATGCAGGTCTGTTTTTACAGCTCTATGTTTTTACAGGTGTATGTTCATACAGTTCTATGTTGTTACAGCTCTATATTTTTACATCTCTATGTTTATACAGCTGTTTAAACAGCTCTGTTCATACAGCTCTATATTGTTACAGCTCTATGTTTTTACAGGTCTATGTTCATACAGCGCTATGTTTTTACAGCTCTATGTTCATACAGCTCTATGTTAATACAGGTCTGTTTTTACAGCTCTATATTTTTACATGTCTATGTTCATACAGCTGTTTTTACAGCTCTGTTCATACAGCTCTATGTTGTACAGCTCTATGTCCATACAGCTCTATGTTTTTAACAGGTCTATGTTTATAAAGCTCTATGTTTATACAGCTCTGTTTTTACAGGTCTATGTTCCCACAGCTCTATGTCCATACAGCTCTATGTTCATACAGGTCTGTTTTTACAGCTCTATGTTATTACAGGTCTATGGTCATGCAGTTCTATGTTGTTACAGCTCTATGTTTTAACATCTCTGTTTTTACAGCTCTGTTTCTACACATTCTATATATTTTTACATCTCTATGTTTATACAGCTGTTTAAACAGCTCTGTTCATACAGCTCTATTTTGTTACAGCTCTATGTTTTTCCAGCTCTATGTTCCCACAGCTCTATGTTGTTACAGCTCTATGTTCATACAGGTCTGTTTTTACAGCTCTATGTTTTACATCTCTATATTCATAAAGCTCTGTTTTTACAGCTCTGTTCATATAGCTCTATGTTCATAAAGCTCTATGTTCATACAGCTCTGTTTTTACAGTTCTATGTTTTTACAGGTCTATGTTTATACAGCTCTGTTTTTTATGGTCTATGTTCCCACAGCTCTACGTTAACACAGCTCTATGTTCATACAGGTCTATGTTTTACAGCTCTATGTTCATACAGCTCTATGTTGTTACAGCTCTATGTTCATACAGCTCTATGTTTTTACAGGTCTTTTATACAGCTCTGTTTTTACAGGTCTATATTCCCACAGCTCTATGTTCATACAGCTCTTTGTTCAAAACAGGTCTGTTTTTAGAGCTCTATGTTTTTTACAGCTCTATGTTCATACAGGTCTTTTTTTTACAGCTTTGTGTTTTTACAGGTCTATGTTCATATACCTCTATGTTGTTACAGCTCTATGTTCATACAGCTCTATGTTCATACAGGTCTGTTTTTACAGATCGATATTTTTACATGTCTATGTTCATACAGCTGTTTTTACAGCTCTGTTCATACAGCTCTATGTTTTTACATCTCTATGTTCATACAGCTCTATGTTTTTACAGGTCTATGTTCCCACAGCTCTATGTTCATACAGGTCTGTTTTTACAGCTCTATCTTTTTACATCTCTATGTTCGTACAGCTGTTTTTACAGCTTTGTTCATACAGCTCTGTTGTAACAGCTCTATGTTTTTACAGCTCTCTGTTCATACAGCTCTATGTTTTTACAGCTCTCTGTTCATACAGCTCTATGTTTTTACATCTCTATGTTTTACAGCTCTATGTTCATACAGCTCTATGTTTTTACAGGTCTATGTTTATACAGCTCTCTGTTTTTACAGGTCTATATTCCCCACAGCTCTATGTTCATACAGCTCTTTGTTCAAACAGGTCTGTTTTTACATCTCTATGTTCGTACAACTGTTTTTACAGCTTTGTTCATACAGCTCTGTTGTAACAGCTCTATGTTTTTACAGCTGTCTGTTCATACAGCTCTATGTTTTTACATCTCTATGTTTTTACAGCTCTATGTTCATACAGCTCTATGTTTTTACAGGTCTATGTTTATACAGCTCTGTTTTTACAGGTCTATATTCCCACAGCTCTATGTTCATACAGCTCTTGGTTCAAACAGGTCTGTTTTTACAGCTCTATGTTTTTACAGCTCTGTGTTCATACAGGTCTTTTTTTTTACAGCTCTGTGTTTTTACAGGTCTATGTTCATTTACCTCTATGTTGTTACAGCTCTATGTTCATACAGCTCTATGTTCATACAGGTCTGTTTTTACAGCTCTATCGTTTTACATCTAGCTCGATATTTTTACATGTCTATGTTCATACAGCTGTTTTTACAGCTCTGTTCATACAGTTCTATGTTTTTACATCTCTATGTTCATACAGCTCTATGTTTTTACAGGTCTATGTTCCCACAGCTCTATGTTCATACAGGTCTGTTTTTACAGCTCTATCTTTTTACATCTCTATGTTCGTACAGCTGTTTTTACAGCTTTGTTCATACAGCTCTGTTGTAACAGCTCTATGTTTTTACAGCTCTCTATTCTTACAGCTCTATGTTTTTACAGCTCTATGTTTATACAGCTCTATTTTCATACAGCTCTATGTTTTTACAGGTTTATGTTTATACAGCTCAGTTTGTACAGGTCTATATTCCCACAGCTCTATGTTCATACAGCTCTTTGTTCAAACAGGTCTGTTTTTACAGCTCTATGTTGATACAAGTCTTTTTTTTTTACAGCTCTGTGTTTTTACATGTCTATGTTCATATACCTCTCTGTTGTTACAGCTCTATGTTCATCCAGGTCTGTTTTTACAGCTCTATATTTTTACATCTCTATGTTCATACAGCTGTTTTTACAGCTCTGTTCATACAGGTCTATATTCATACAGCACTATGTTCATAAAGCTCTATGTTTTTACAGGTCTATGTTTATACAGCTCTGTTTTTACAGGTCTATATTCCCACAGCTCTATGTTCATACAGCTCTTTGTTCAAACAGGTCTGTTTTTACAGCTCTATGTTTTTACAGCTCTATGTTCATACAGGTCTTTTTTTTTTACAGCTCTGTGTTTTTATAGGTCTATGTTCATATACCTCTATGTTGTTACAGCTCTATGTTTCATACAGGTCTGTTTTACAGCTCTCAATATTTTTACATGTCTATGTTCATACAGCTGTTTTTACAGATCTGTTCATACAGCTCTATGTTTTTACATCTCTATGTTCATACAGCTCTATGTTTTTACAGGTCTATGTTTATACAGCTCTGTTTTTACAGGTCTATGTTCCCACAGCTCTATGTCCATACAGGTCTGTTTTTACAGCTCTATATTTTTACATCTCTATGGTCGTACAGCTGTTTTTACATCTTTGTTCATACAGCTCTGTTGTTACAGCTCTATGTTTTTACAGCTCTCTTTTCATACAGCTCTATGTTTTTACAGCTCTATGCTTTTACAGGTCTATGTTCATACAGCTCTATGTTCATACGGCTCTATGCTTTTACAGGTCTATGTTCATACAGCTCTATGTTCATTCAATTGTTTTTACAGCTCTATGTTTATACAGCTCTATGTTTTTTCAGATCTATGTTTACAGCTCCTCTATGTTGTTACATATCTATTTTCATACAGCTCTATTTTTACAGGTCTATGTTCATGCAGCTGTTTTTAAAGCTCTATCTTCATACAGCACTATGTTTTTGCAGCTTTATGTTCATACAGCTGTGTTTTTACAGCTCTATGTTTTTACATCTCGATGTTTTTACAGCTCTATGTTGATACAGCTCTATGTTTTTACAGGTCTCTGTTTATACAGCTCTGTTTTTACAGGTCTATATTCCCACAGCTCTTTGTTCATACAGCTCTTTGTTCAAACAGGTCTGTTTTTACAGCTCTATGTTTTTACAGCTCTGTGTTCATACAGGTCTTTTTTTTTTTACAGCTCTGTGTTTTTACAGGTCTATGTTCATATACCTCTATGTTGTTACAGCTCTATGTTCATACAACTCTATGTTCATACAGGTCTGTTTTTACAGCTCTATGTTCATACAGGTCTTTTTTTTACAGCTCTGTGTTTTTACAGGTCTATGTTCATATACCTCTCTGTTGTTACAGCTCTATGTTCATCCAGGTCTGTTTTTACAGCTCTATATTTTTACATCTCTATGTTCATACAGCTGTTTTTACAGCTCTGTTCATACAGCTTTATATTCATACAGCACTATGTTCATAAAGCTCTATGTTTTTACAGGTCTATGTTTATACAGCTTTTTTTTTTTACAGGTCTATATTCCCACAGCTCTATGTTCATACAGCTCTTTGTTCAAAAAGGTCTGTTTTTACAGCTCTATGTTTTTTACAGCTCTATGTTCTACAGGTCTTTTTTTTTTTACAGCTCTGTGTTTTTACAGGTCTATGTTCATATACCTCTATGTTGTTACAGCTCTATGTTCATACAGCTCTATGTTCATACAGGTCTGTTTTTACAGCTCAATATTTTTACATGTCTATGTTCATACAGCTCTGTTTTTACAGGTCTATGTTTATACAGCTCTGTTTTTACAGGTCTATGTTCATACAGCTCTATGTTCATACAGGTCTGTTTTTACAACTCTATATTTTTACAGCTCTATGGTCGTTCTACAGCTGTTTACACATCTCTTTGTTCATTACAGCTCTGTTGTTACAGCTCTATGTTTTTACAGCTCTGTTCTTTTCATACAGCTCTATGTTTTTACAGCTCTATGTTTTTACAGGTCTATGTTCATACAGCTCTAAATTGTTGTTACAGTTTTAATGTTCATACAGCTCTATGTTCATACGGCTCTATGCTTTTACAGGTCTATGTTCATACAGCTCTATGTTCATTCAATTGATTTTACAGCTCTATGTTTTATACAGCTCTATGTTTTTTCAGATCTATGTTTATAAGCCTCTATGTTTTGTACATATATATTTCATACAGCTCTATATTTTACAGGTCTATGTTCATGCAGCTGTTTTTAAAGCTCTATGTTCATACAGCTCTTGTTTTTTGCAGCTTTATGTTCATACAGCTGTGTTTTTACAGCTCTATGTTTTTACAGCTCTATATGTTTTACAGCTCTATGTTGATACAGCTCTATGTTTTACAGGTCTCTGTTTTACAGCTCTGTTTTTTTACAGGTCTATGTTCCCACAGCTCTTTTTGTTCATACAGCTCTTTGTTCAAACAGGTCTGTTTTACAGCTCTATGTTTTTACAGCTCTATGTTCATACCAGGTCTTTTTTTTTTAACAGCTCTGTGTTTTTACAGGTCTATGTTCATACACCTCTATGTTGTTACAGCTCTATGTTTGATACAGCTCTATGTTCATACAGGTCTGTTTTCACAGCTCTATATTTTTACACATCTCTATGTTCATTTACCTGTTTTTACAGCTTTGTTCATACAGCTCTATGTTGTTACAGCTCTAGTTCATACAGCTGTATGTTCATACTGGTCTGTTTTTTACAGCTCTATTTTTTTACAGCTCTATATTCATACAGCTCTATGTTCATAAAGCTCTATGTTTTTACAGGTCTATGTTTGTACAGCTCTGTTTTTACAGGTCTATATTCCCACAGCTCTTTGTTCAAACAGGTCTGTTTACAGCTCTATGTTCGTACAGCTGTTTTACAGCTTTTCGTTCAAGGCTCTGTTGTAACAGCTCTATGTTTTACAGCTCTATGTTCATACAGCTCTATGTGTTTTTACAGGTCTATGTTTATACAGCTCTGTGTTTTACAGGTCTATGTTCCCACAGCTCTATGTTCATACAGCTCTTGTTTCAAAGCTCTATGTTTTACAGCTCTATGTTTTTACAGCTCTGTGTTCCTACAGGTCTTTTTTTTTTTTTTTTACAGCTCTGTGTTTTTACAGGTCTATGTTCATTTACCTTCTATGTTGTTACAGCTCTATGTTCATACAGCTCTATGTTCATACAGGTCTGTTTTTACAGCTCGATATTTTTACACAGTCTATGTTCATACAGCTCTATTTTTACAGCTCTGTTCATACAGCTCTATGTTTACAGCTCTATGTTAGCAGCTCTATGTTTTTACAGGTCTATGTTTATACAGCTCTGTTTTTACAGGTCTATATTCCACAGCTCTATGTTCATACAGCTCTTTGTTCAAACAGGTCTGTTTTTACAGCTCTATGTTTTTTACAGCTCTTTGTTCATACAGGTTTTTTTTTTTACAGCTCTGTGTTTTACAGGTCTATGTTCATACAGCTCTATGTTCATACAGGTTGTTGATACAGCTCTATTTTATACGGTCTACAGCAGCTATATTTTACATGCTCTATGTTCATACAGCTGTTTTTACAGCTTTGTTCATACAGCTCTATGTTTTTACAGCTCTATGTTCATACAGCTCTATGTTTTACAGCTCTATGTTCATACAGCTCTATGTTCATACAGCTCTATGTTCTTACAGCTCTATGTTTTTACAGCTCTATGTTCATACAGCTCTATGTTTTACAGCTCTATGTTCATACAGCTCTATGTTCATACAGGTCTTTTTTTTTACAGCTCTGTGTTTTACATGTCTATGTTCATTTACCTCTATGTTGTTACAGCTCTATGTTCATACAGCTCTATGTTCATACAGCTCTGTTTTTACAGCTCGATATTTTTACAGTTCTGTTCATACAGCTGTTTTTACAGCTCTGTTCATACAGCTCTATTTTCTACAGCTCTATGTTAATACAGCTCTATGTTTTTACAGGTTCTATGTTTACACAGCTCTGTTTTACAGGTCTATATTCCCACAGCTCTTTATGTTATACAGCTCTTTGTTCAAAACAGGTCTGTTTTTACAGCTCTATGTTTTATGTTTACAGTATACAGGTCTTTTTTTTACAGCTCTGTTTTTTTACAGGTCTATGTTCATACACCTCTTTGTTGTTACAGCTCTATGTTCATACAGCTCTATGTTCATACAGGTCTGTTTTTACAGCTCTATCTTTTTACATCTAGTTCGATATTTTTACAGTCTATGTTCATACAGCTGTTTTACAGCTCTGTTTCATACAGTTCTATGTTTTTACAGCTCTATGTTCATACAGCTCTATGTTTTACAGGTCTATGTTCCCACAGCTCTATGTTTTTACAGCTATGTTTTACAGCTCTATCTTTTTACATCTCTATGTTCGTACAGCTGTTTTTACAGCTCGATGTTCATACAGCTCTGTTGTAACAGCTCTATGTTTTACAGCTCTCTGTTCATTCTTCTATGTGTTACAGCTCTATGTTTTTACAGCTCTATGTTTATACAGCTCTATTTTTTGTGTACAGCTCTATGTTTTACAGGTTTATGTTTTTTACAGCTCAGTTTGTACAGCTCTATGTTCCCCAGCTCTATGTTCATACAGCTCTTTGTTTCAAACAGGTCTGTTTTTACAGCTCTATGTTCATACAGGTCTTTTTTTTTACAGCTCTATTTTTACAGGTCTATGTTTACAGCTCTCTGTTGTTACAGCTCTATGTTCATCCAGTCCGTTTTTAACAGCTCTATATTTTTACATCTCTATGTTCATACAGCTGTTTTTACAGCTCTGTTTCATACAGCTCTATATTCATACAGCACTATGTTCATAAAGCTCTATGTTTTTACAGGTCTATGTTTATACAGCTTTTTTTTTACAGGTCTATATTCCCACAGCTCTATGTTCATACAGCTCTTTGTTTCAAACAGGTCTGTAATTACAGCTCTATGTTTTACAGCTCTGTGTTCATACAGGTCTTTTTTTTTTACAGCTCTGTGTTTTTATAGGTCTATGTTCATATACCTCTATGTTGTTACAGCTCTATGTTCATACAGCTCTATGTTCATACAGGTCTGTTTTTACAGCTCAATATTTTTACAGTCTCTATGTTCATACAGCTGTTTTTTACAGATCTGTTCATACAGCTCTATGTTTTTACATCTCTATGTCATACAGCTCTATGTTTTTACAGGTCTATGTTTATACAGCTCTGTTTTTACAGGTCTGTCTATGTTCATACAGCTCTAAAGTGGTTGTTACAGTTTAATGTTCATACAGCTCTATGTTCATACGGCTCTATGCTTTTACAGGTCTATGTTCATACAGCTCTATGTTCATTCAATTGATTTTACAGCTCTATGTTTTATACAGCTCTATGTTTTTTTCAGATCTATGTTTATAAGCCTCTATGTTGTTACATATCTATTTTCATACAGCTCTATTTTTTACAGGTCTATGTTCATGCAGCTGTTTTTTACAGCTCTAACTTCATACAGCACTCTATTTTTTGCAGCTTTATGTCCTACAGCTCTGTTTTTTACAGCTCTATGTTTTTACATCTCGATGTTTTTTTACAGCCTCTATGTTGATACAGCTCTATGTTTTACAGGTCTCTGTTTATACAGCTCTGTTTTTACAGGTCTATATTTTTACATCTCTATGTTCATTTACACTGTTTTTACAGCTTTGTTCATGCAGCTCTATGTTGTTACAGCCGATGTTCATACAGCTGTTATGTTCATACTGGTCTGTGTTTTTTCAGCTCTATTTTTTTACAGGTCTATATTCCCACAGCTCTATGTTCATACAGCTCTTTGTTTTTTAAACAGGTCTGTATTTACAGCTCTATGTTTTTACAGCTCTAGCTCTAGGTTCATACAGCTTTTTTTTTTTTACAGCTCTGTGTTTTTATAGGTCTATGTTCATATACCTCTATGTTGTTACAGCTCTATGTTCAATACAGCTCTATGTTCATACAGGTCTTTTTTTTACAGCTCTGTGTTTTTACAGGTCTATGTTCATACACCTCTATGTTGTTACAGCTCTATGTTGTACAGCTCTATGTTCATACAGGTCTGTGTTTCACAGCTCGATATTTTTACATCTCTATGTTCATTTACCTGTTTTTTACAGCTTTTGTTCATGCAGCTCTATGTTGTTACAGCTCTATGTTCATACAGCTGTATGTTCATACTGGTCTGTTTTTACAGCTCTGTTCATACAGTTCTATGTTTTACATCTCTATGTTCATACAGCTCTATGTTTTTACAGTAGGTCTATGTTCCCCGACAGCTCTATGTTTCATACAGGTCTGTTTTTACAGCTCTATCTTTTTACATCTCTATGTTTCGTACAGCTGTTTTTTTACAGCTATGTTCATATCTCGGCTGTGTTTTACAGCTCTATGTTTTTTACAGCTCTACTGTTCTTAACAGCTATCTATGTTTTTACAGCTCTATGTTTATACAGCTCTATTTTCATACAGCTCTATGTTTTTTACAGGTTTAAGCTGTTTTACAGCTCAGTTTGTACAGGTCTTATAATTCCCACAGCTCTATGTTCATACAGCTCTATGTTTTTACAGGTCCTGTTTTACAGCTCTATGTTCATACAGGGTCTAGGTTTTACAGCTCTGTGTTTTTACAGGTCTATTTTCATACACCTCTATGTTGTTTACAGCTCTTGTTTCATACAGGCAACTCTTTTTTTACAGGTCTATATTTTACATCTCTATGTTTCATACCAGCTGTTTTTACAGCTCTGTTCATACAGCTCTAGGTTCATACAGCACTATGTTCATACAGCTCTATGTTTAATACAGGTCTATGTTTATACAGCTCTAGTTTTTACAGGTCTATATTCCCACAGCTCTATGTTCATACAGCCTCTTTGTTCAAAACAGGTCTGTTTTGTACAGCTCTATGTTTTACAGCTCTATGTTCATACAGGTCCTCTTTTTTTTTTTTTTTTTACAGCTCTGTGGGTTTTATAGGTCTATGTTCATATACCTCTATGTTTGTTACAGCTCTATGTTCATGACACGCCTCTATGTTCATAACAGGTCTTTTTTTACAGCTCATATTTGAATTTGTACAGGTCTATGTTCCTACAGCTTGGTTTTACAGCTCATCTGTTCATACAGCTCTATGTTTTTACATCTCTAATGTTCATACAGCTCTATGTTGCCAACAGGTCTCTGTTTTTACAGCTCTATGTCCGTACAGGCTGTTTTTTTACAGGTCTTTGGTTCATCAGCTCTACGTGTTGCAGCTGTCTTACAGTTTTTGAACAAGCTCGTTTTCATACAGCTCTATTGTTTTAACAGCTCTACGCTTTCGATACAGGTCTATGTTCATACAGCTCTAAATTGTTGTTACACGTTTAATGTTCATACAGCTCGATGTTCATACGACTCTATGCTTTGAAACAGGTCTATGTTCATACAGCTTCTAGGTTCTTCAATTGATTTTATCAGCTCTATGTTTATACAGCTCGATGTTTTGTCAGATCTACTATGTTTTATAAGCCTCTACTTTGTTATCATCTATATTTCATACCGCTCTATTGTTTACAGGTCTATGTTCAGCAGCTGTTTTTAAGCTCCTATCTTTCCCCCCCCCCAAAAAATACAGCCTAATGTTTTTGCAGCGTTATGTGTCATACACGTGGTTTTTAACAGCTCTATGTTTTTACTCCTCGATGTTTTTACAGCTCTAGGTTGTACGCTCTATGTTTTGCTTTACAGTTCTCTGTGTTGATACAGTCTGTTTTTACAGGTCTA
>JAIEZT010001368.1:24873825-24896196 GCA_019594935.1 Periophthalmus modestus
AAAGTCAGAACTGTGGGTCATAGAGATTATCTGGGTTTGAAACAAAAAAGCAGCAGGTCATCGGTATATAAAGCTACTTTATGGACCAAACCACCCCTCACTGATGCCATGCATAGAACTGGATGTGATGGAAGCTGCAAGCGGCTCTATAGCTATTGCGAACAAGAGAGGAGACAGAGAGGGCAACCCTGACGGGGTTCCGCGGCCCAAAGAGAAATATTCAGAAAAATTATTGTTGGTGCGAACACGTGCCATGGGAGAGGCATATAATAATTTGATCCAGGATATAAACTTGTCGCCAAAACCAAAGCGTTTCAAGGTGTAAAATAAATAAGGCCATTCTACCCTGTCGAAAGCCTTTTCGGCGTCCATGAGATATAACTATTTCAGGGGGTGTGGTGTCGACGACGGGGAGTATAAAATGTCCATTAAGCGCCTAACATTGTGATATGAGTGTCTAGTCTTAATAAACCCTGTTTGGTCAGGACTGATTATTGTAGGCATTATTGACTCCACACGTTTTAGCCAACATTTTTGCTAGAACTTTAACATCTGCACATAACAATGAGATAGGACGGTAGTTACAGCAAAAAATGAGAGTCTTTATCTTTCTTTAAAATAAAAGGAGATAGTGGCTTGCCGTAGAGTAACTGGAGGACACCAGAATCTGCGATTCCTGTAACATGTTTGAGCGTCAGGGGGACAGCTTATCAATGAAAACCTTGTAAAATTCTGATGGAAAACCATCAGGACCAGGAGTTTTCCCACTTCTGCATAGACATTACCGCATTCTTAAGTTCACGAGCGGTGAAGGGCGCATCCAATTCAGCTGCTGTATCTGGCTCAACTGTAAGGTATAGAAAGACGTGCAAAAAATGTGTTCATAAGAGTTGTCAGACGGTGGACATTCCGCATGTGTGTAGAGAGAGATGTAATAAAAGTCCTTGATCATTAATGGCCTGAGGGTTAATTGTAAGATACATCAGAGACATAGACTTCAGTAATATGCTGAGCTGCTGAAGACTGCCAGATCTGATGGGAAGTATTTTGTTAGGCTTATCACCAAACCATAGTAGTCATGTCCAGGTCTTGGTTAATGCTGCACAGCCTTATCAGTGGCCATAGAATCAAATTCAGCCTTTTTAATACAACCAACTCTTTGGTAAGTTCAGCATTCGGGGATTCTGCACACTTATTTGCAATTCAGATATAGCTGTGCAGAGAGCATGTGTCTTTTGAGAGGCAACCCTACTTCGGTGGGCTGTAAAAGATATTATCTCACCTCGCAAAAAGCCTTACATGCTTCCCAAATTGTGGCTGCAGAAACATCTGGTGTGACATTTTGTTGACGTAAAGAGGTCTATACGCTCATTAATCATTTTAAACAAATTCCTTGTCATTTGAGCAATAGTGAGTTCAGTCGCCAAGGAGAGCGAAGCAGGGAGTTGCCAGGTAAAGAGATGTCCAGAGTAACAGGTGCTGTGGTCCGATATCACTATTGGGGTGTACTCACAGGATTTCACTGTAGAAAGCAGGCTATTGTCCACCAGAAAAAGTCTATTCGTGAGAATGTGCCATGCACCGGGGAAAAAAGGAGAACCGTTGGGAACTTGGGTTGAGATATCGCCAAACGTCCGAAAATTCCATACTGCTGCATAAACAATTGTATTACTTTGGAAGATTTAGACATGGGATATATGGTTTACTTGAGGAACGGTCCAGCTCTGGATTGAGGACAACAGTTAAAAATCGCCTCCAACGATGAGTTGCTGCTTTTTTCAAGTCAAGAAGTGAAAAAAACATTTTTTCTTAAAAAAGTCCTCACAGTCATAATTTGGTCCATATACATTTACTAGAGCAAGGTTTTTTTCCACAAAATTTTGCTAAAATTATAACGTAGCGTCCATTGGGATCTGATATCACCTCAGTCACTGAAAGTGGAACAGCTTTATGAACAAGGATAGCAACACCCCGTGCTTTACTGTTAAAGGAGGAGTGGTATAATTGCCCCACCCACCCAAACAAACCGGAGCTTAAGGTGATCTGCCATTTTTCAAATGGTGTTTCCTTGCAAAAAAAAAAAAAAACAAATTTTTGTGTTTAACTGTTTTAAGTGGTTAATTACTTTCTTTCTTTTTACTGGAGAGTTCAACCCCTTCACATTCCAACTAACCAGTCGTAGTGCACCGCTTGGTGCCGAAGAGATGTTAGCACTACACATACCCCATTATTAAGTGGCACAGGCTTATATTAGGATCCAGTGATTGAAATTGATACATATCCTGTAGCACACATCTGGCAAAGTGAGTAGCACAAAGACAACAAAGATAAGACAAAAATATAAATAAAAAACGAGGTAAATTAAAAAAAAAAGTTGCTACAAAAGCTAACAACCAAGCCCCTGATAAATCAATCAGCATGTTGTAAAACGTCCTCATTCCTAACTCTCTGCAACCGCATTAGTAAACAGCAGAACCATAATACATAATAATGCCAAGAAAAGTATAAACACTATAATTTTTCAACCCCCTCCCAACCTCGCGTATCCCGCAACCCAGAAACAGCTCGTGTCTACAGCGTATTTAATGTTCAGTACTCACGGACCAGACAGCGAGCTCAAGTCTCCTCCCTGTGAGTGAGAGCGGGCAGGTAAACGTACAACCCACGTTAAGAACGTAAATTAAGACAATCTCACTGAGTCATAAAAAATAACAACTATATGTTAACAC
The DNA here is from genome assembly GCA_019594935.1 of Periophthalmus modestus. Classification (NCBI taxonomy): domain Eukaryota; kingdom Metazoa; phylum Chordata; class Actinopteri; order Gobiiformes; family Gobiidae; genus Periophthalmus; species Periophthalmus modestus. The sequence continues at coordinate 24,876,555 of JAIEZT010001368.1, forward strand.
AACAACAGAGTGATTACCACATTTGTTTAGGAGTCGCTGTCTAAGTCCTGAACAAACTTGTCCGCCGCTGCTGCAGATGAGAGCCAGTTGTTCTCCCCGCTCGGCAACACGATGCGCAGTCTGGCCGGGAACAGCAGCGCCGGGCGGTATCCTCGCTTGTACAGTTTAGCCATAGCAGTGCGGTACTCATTGCGCAGCTTCAGAACCTCCGGGCTGTAATCTTTATCTTATTTTTTAGGGTTTTTTTTTTGGTTTTTTTTTCAGACTCGTCATTTTGGTCTTACATGTTCGTATTAACCCTCTACATGATCCTGGGTTTTTTTATTTCACTATTGTGTCTATAAATCAACATATGAACATTAATAACAGACAAATCAGGCACCTTCTTTCCCAGAGGTTGCTCATGGTAACCTTAGCAACAGGTTTGAGGGGTTGCTATGATACCTGCATTTGGAATGCTTGTTTGTTTTAAATAAAGTTTTTCAAACTTGATCAGCAGTTACTGAGGTGTGACGTCACACAGGAAAATGTAGGGGTAACCTTATGGCCATCAGTGCACTGATGGCCCGATGGCCCGACACGTTCGCTGAAGGATCGCCCACAGTGACCCCGCTAAGCCCCAACGCCGCCCGCAGGAGGGCACAGGGCTCGCAGGGTAGGTCGCCGGGGTAACCGTCGCAGGCGTTAAAGCTCCATGACTAGGCTTTAGCCATTAAATAGCATTCGCTTTCTTGCATTATGTTTTATGTTGTTTTATCTCTTTTGTCAGATACAAAACATGGATTGGGCGAGACCGTCAGGATTCAGAGCGCGTCACTAGAGAGTGGAATATACAAAGACAGGCCTGGTTTTTGAATGACACGAGACAGGAGCGTGCCTGTGTTCCCACAGCTCACATAGCTGTGAGAACATAGAGCTGGGTTTATGTTCTTAGAGCTCTATGTTCTTACAGGGTTGTGTTTTTACAGGTTTATGTTTTTGCAGTTCTGTGTTCCCACAGCTCTATGTTCATAGAGCTCTTTTTACAGATCTATGTTCATACAGCTCTGTTGTTACAAGTCTATGTTCTCACAGCTCTATGTTCATACAGCTCTGTTGTTACAGGTCTATGTTCTCACAGCTCTATGGTTTCACAGCTCTATGTTCATACAATTGCTTTTACTGCTCTATGTTCATACAGCTCTATGTTTTTACGGTTTAATGTTCATATAGCTCTATGTTCATACAGCTCTGTGTTCATACAGCTCTATGTTTTTAAAGGTCTATGTTCATACAGTGCTATGTTTTTACAGGTTTATGTTCATACAGCTCTATGTTCATACAGCTCTGTGTTTTAACAGCTCTATGTTCATACAGCTCTATATTTTTACATCTCTATGTTCATACAGCTGTTTTTACAGCTCTGTTCATACAGCTCTATGTTGTTACAGCTCTATGTTCATGCAGCTTTATGTTTTTACAGGTCTATGTTTATACAGCTCTGTTTTTACAGGTCTATATTCCCACAGCTCTATGTTCATACAGCTCTTTGTTCAAAAAGGTCTGTTTTTACAGCTCTATTTTTTTACAGCTCTATATTCATACAGCACTATGTTCATAAAGCTCTATGTTTTTACAGCTCTATGTTTATACAGCTCTGTTTTTACAGGTCTATATTCCCACAGCTTTATGTTCATACAGAGCTTTGTTCAAACAGGTCTCTTTTTACAGCTCTATGTTTTTACATCTCTATGTTCATTCAGGTCTTTTTTTTTTAAAGCTCTGTGTTTTTACAGGTCTATGTTCATTTACCTCTATGTTGTTACAGCTCTATGTTCATACAGCTCTATGTTCATACAGGTCTGTTTTTACAGCTCGATATTTTTACATGTCTATGTTCATACAGCTGATTTTACAGCTCTATTCATACAGCTCTATGTTTTTACAGCTTTATGTTCATACAGCTCTATGTTTTTATAGCTCTATGTTTTTACAGCTCTATGTTTTTACAGCTCTATGTTGATACAGCTCTATGTTTTTACAGGTCTATGTTTATACAGCTCTGTTTTTACAGGTCTATATTCCCACAACTCTATGTTCATACAGCTCTTTGTTCAAACAGGTCTGTTTTTACAGCTCTATGTTTTTACAGCTCTATGTTCATACAGGTCTTTTTTTTTTACAGCTCTGTGTTTTTACAGGGTATGTTCATACACCTCTATGTTGTTACAGCTCTATGTTGATACAGCTCTATGTTCATACAGGTCTGTTTTTACAGCTCGATATTTTTACATGTCTATGTTCATACAGCTGTTTTTACAGCTCTGTTCATACAGCTCTCTGTTCTTACAGCTCTATGTTCATACAGCTCTATGTTTTTACAGGTCTATGTTCATACAGCTCTGTTTTTACAGGTCTATATTCCCACAGCTCTATGTTCATACAGCTCTTTGTTCAAACAGGTCTGTTTTTACAGCTCTATGTTTTTACAGCTCTATTTTCATACAGGTCTTTTTTACAGCTCTGTGTTTTTACAGGTCTATGTTCATACACCTCTATGTTGTTACAGCTCTATGTTGATACAGCTCTATGTTCATACAGGTCTGTTTTTACAGCTCTATATTTTTACATCTCTATGTTCATTTACCTGTTTTTACAGCTTTGTTCATACAGCTCTATGTTGTTACAGCTCTATGTTCATACAGCTCTATGTTCATACTGGTCTGTTTTTACAGCTCTATTTTTTTTACAGCTCTATATTCATACAGCACTATGTTCATAAAGCTCTATGTTTTTACAGGTCTATGTTTATACAGCTCTGTTTTTTACAGGTCTATATTCCCACAGCTCTATGTTCATACAGCTCTTTGTTCAAAACAGGTCTGTTTTTACAGCTCTATGTTTCATACAGGTCTCTTTTTTTTACAGCTCTGTTGTCTTACAGGTCTATGTTCATACAGCTCTATGTGTTTTTACATCTCTATGTTCATACAGCTCTATGTTTTTTTACAGGTCTATGTTCAATACAGCTCTATGTTCATACAGGTCTATGTTTTACAGCTCTATTTTTTTTATTTACATCTCTATGTTCGTACAGCTGTTTTTACAGCTTTGTTCATACAGCTCTGTTGTAACAGCTCTATGTTTTTACAGCTCTCTGTTCTTACAGCTCTATGTTTTTACAGCTCTATGTTTTTACAGCTCTATGTTCATACAGCTCTATGTTTTTACAGGTCTATGTTTATACAGCTCTGTTTTTACAGGTCTATATTCCCCCAGCTCTATGTTCATACAGCTCTTTGTTCAAACAGGTCTGTTTTTACAGCTCTATGTTCATACAGGTCTTTTTTTTTTTACAGCTCTGTGTTGTTACAGCTCTATGTTCATACAGGTTTTTTTTTTTTTTTTACAGCTCTGTGTTGTTACAGCTCTATGTTCATACACCTCTATGTTGTTACAGCTCTATGTTGATACAGCTCTATGTTCATACAGGTCTGTTTTTACAGCTCTATAATTTTACATCTCTATGTTCATTTACCTGTTTTTACAACTTTGGTCATACAGCTCTATGTTGTTACTGCTCTATGTTCATACAGCTGTATATTCATACTGGTCTGTTTTTACAGCTCTATTTTTTTTACAGCTCTATATTCATACAGCACTATGTTCATAAAGCTCTATGTTTTTACAGGTCTATCTTTATACAGCTCTGTTTTTACAGGTCTTTATTCCCACAGCTCTATGTTCATACAGCTCTTTGTTCAAACAGGTCTGTTTTTACAGCTCTATGTTTTTACAGCTCTGTGTTTTTACAGGTCTATGTTCATACACCTCTATGTTGTTACAGCCCCATTTTGATACAGCTCTATGTTCATACAGGTCTGTTTTTACAGCTCTATATTTTTACATCTCTATGTTCATTTACCTGTTTTTACAGCTTTGTTCATACAGCTCTATGTTGTTACAGCTCTATGTTCATACAGCTGTATGTTCATACTGGTCTGTTCTTACAGCTCTATTTTTTACAGCTCTATATTCATACAGCACTGTTCATAAAGCTCTATGTTTTTACAGGTCTATGTTTATACAGCTGTTTTTACAGGTCTATATTCCCACAGCTTTATGTTCATACAGCTCTTTGTTCAAACAGGTCTGTTTTTATAACTCTATGTTTTTACAGCTCTGTGTTCATACAGGTCTTTTTTTTTTTTTTTTTTACAGCTCTGTGTTTTTACAGGTCTATGTTCATATACCTCCATGTTGTTACAGCTCTATGTTCCTACAGCTTTATGCTCATACAGGTCTGTTTTTACAGCTCTATATTTTTACATCTCTATGTTCATTTTAACTATGTCTTTTTTACAGCTCTGTTCATACAGCTCTATGTTTTTACAGCTCTATGTTCATATTTTTTACAGCTCTATGTTTTTACAGGTCTATATTTTATACAGCTCTGTGTTTTTACAGGTCTATATTCCCACAGCTCTATGTTCATACAGCTTTTTTTTCAAACAGTCTATGTTTTTACAGCTCTATGTTTTTACAGCTCTATGTTCATACAGGTCTTTTTTTTTACAGCTCTGTGTTTTTACAGGTCTATGTTCATTTACCTCTATGTTGTTACAGCTCTCTATGTTCATACAGCTCTATGTTTCATACAGGTCTTTTTTTACAGCTCGATATTTTTACATGTCTATGTTCATACAGCTGTTTTTACAGCTCTGTTCTTACAGTTCTATGTTTTTACATCTCTATCTTCATACAGCTATATGTTTTTACAGGTCTATGTTTCATACAGCTCTATGTTCATACAGGTCTTTTTTATAGCTCTATACTCTCTTTTACACCTCTATGTTTTTACAGCTCTGTTTTTACAGCTGTGTTCATACAGCTCTCTGTTTGTTAACAGCTCTATGTTTTTACAGCTCTATGTTCTTACAGCTCTATGTTTTTACAGCTCTATGTTCATACAGCTCTATGTTTTTTACAGGTCTATGTTCATACAGCTCTGTTTTTACAGGTCTATATTCCCACAGCTCTATGTTCATACAGCTCTTTGTTCAAACAGGTCTGTTTTTACAGCTCTATGTTTTTACAGCTCTATTTTCATTCAGGTCTTTTTTTTTACAGCTCTGTGTTTTTACAGGTCTATGTTCATACACCTCTATGTTTTTTACAGCTCTATGTTGATACAGCTCTATGTTCATACAGGTCTGTTTTTACAGCTCTATATTTTTACATCTCTATGTTCATTTACCTGTTTTTACAGCTTTGTTCATACAGCTCTATGTTGTTACAGCTCTAAGTTCATACAGCTGTATGTTCATACTGATCTGTTTTTACAGCTCTATTTTTTTTACAGCTCTATATTCATACAGCACTATGTTCATAAAGCTCTATGTTTTTACAGGTCTATGTTTATACAGCTCTGTTTTTACAGGTCTATATTCCCACAGCTCTATGTTCATACAGCTCTTTGTTCAAACAGGTCTGTTTTTACAGCTCTATGTTTTTACAGCTCTGTATTTATACAGGTCTTTTTTTTTTACAGCTCTGTGTTTTTACAGGTCTATGTTCATACACCTCTATGTTGTTACAGCTCTATGTTCATACAGCTCTATGTTTCATACAGGTCTGTTTTTACAGCTCTATATTTTTACATCTCTATGTTCATTTACCTGTTTTTACAGCTTTGTTCATACAGCTCTATGTTGTTACAGATCTATGTTTTTACAGCTGTATGTTCATACTGGTCTGTTTTTACAGCTCTACTTTTTTTACAGCTCTATTTTCATACAGCACTATGTTCATAAAGCTCTATGTTTTTACAGGTCTATGTTTATACAGCTCTGTTTTTACGGGTCTATATTCCCACAGCTCTATGTTCATACAGCTCTTTGTTCAAACAGGTCTGTTTTTACAGCTCTATTTTTTTACAGCTCTGTTTTCAGACAGGTCTTTTTTTTTTTACAGCTCTGTGTTTTTACAGGTCAATGTTCATATACCTCTATGTTGTTACAGCTCTATGTTCATACAGCTTTATGCTCATACAGGTCTGTTTTCACAGCTCTATATTTTTACATCTCTATGTTCATACAGCTGTTTTTACAGCTCTGTTCATACAGCTCTATGTTTTTACAGCTCTATGTTCATACAGCTCTATGTTTTTACAGGTCTATGTTTATACAGCTCTGTTTTTACAAGTCTATATTCCCACAGCTCTATGTTCATACAGCTCTTTGTTCAAACAGGTCTGTTTTTACAGCTGTGTGTTTTTACAGCTCTATGTTCATACAGGTCTTTTTTTTACAGCTCTGTGTTTTTACAGGTCTATGTTCATTTACCTCTATGTTGTTACAGCTCTATGTTCATACAGCTCTTTGTTCAAACAGGTCTGTTTTTACATCTCTATGTTTTTACAGCTCTGTGTTCATACAGGTCTTTTTTTTACAGCTCTGTGTTTTTACAGGTCTATGTTCATATACCTCTATATTGTTACAGCTCTATGTTCATACAGCTTTATGCTCATACAGGTCTGTTTTTACAGCTCTATATTTTTACATCTCTATGTTCATACAGCTGTTTTTACAGCTCTGTTCATACAGCTCTATGTTTTTACAGCTCTCTGTTCATACAGCTCTATGTTTTTACAGGTCTATGTTCATACACCTCTGTTTTTACAGGTCTATATTCCCACTGATCTATGTTCATACAGCTCTTTGTTCAAACAGGTCTGTTTTTACAGCTCTATGTTTTTACATCTCTATGTTCATACAGCTCTATGTTTTTACAGGTCTATGTTCCCACAGCTCTATGTTCATACAGGTCTGTTTTTACAGCTCTATCTTTTTACATCTCTATGTTCGTACAGCTGTTTTTACAGCTTTGTTCATACAGCTCTGTTGTAACAGCTCTATGTTTTTACAGCTCTCTGTTCTTACAGCTATATGTTTTTACAGCTCTGTTTTTACAGCTCTATGTTCATACAGCTCTATGTTTTTACAGGTCTATGTTTATACAGCTCTGTTTTTACAGGTCTATATTCCCACAGCTCTATGTTCATGCAGCTCTTTGTTCAAACAGGTCTTTTTTTACAGCTCTATGTTTTTACAGGTCTATGTTCATATACCTCTATGTTTTTACAGCTCTATGTTCATACAGCTCTATGTTTATACAGGTCTGTTTTTACAGCTCAATATTTTTACATGTCTATGTTCATACAGCTGTTTTTACAGCTCTGTTCATACAGCTCTATGTTTTTACATATCTATGTTCATACAGCTCTATGTTTTTACAGGTCTATGTTTATACAGCTCTGTTTTACAGGTCTATGTTCCCACAGCTCTATGTTCATACAGGTCTGTTTTTACAGCTCTATCTTTTTACATCTCTATGTTCGTACAGCTGTTTTTACAGTCTTTGTTTATACAGCTCTGTTGTTACAGCTCTATGTTTTTACAGCTCTCTGTTCATACAGCTCTATGTTTTTACAGCTCTATGTTTTTACAGGTCTATGTTCATACAGCTCTATGTTGTTACAGTTTAATGTTCATACAGCTCTATGTTAATGCGGCTCTATGCTTTTACATGTCTATGTTCATACAGCTCTATGTTCATTCCATTGATTTTACAGCTCTTTGTTTATACAGTTCTATGTTTTTTCAGATCTATGTTTATAAGCCTCTATTTTGTTACATATCTATTTTCATACAGCTCTATTTTTACAGGTCTATGTTCATGCAGCTGTTTTTCCAGCTCTATCTTCATACAGCACTATGTTTTACAGCTTTATGTTCATACAGCTGTGTTGTTACAGCTCTATGTTCATACAGGTCTGTTTTTACAGCTCTGTTCATACAGCTCTATGTTGTTACAGCTCTATGTTCATACAGCTCTATGTTTTTACAGGTCTGTGTTTATACAGCTCTGTTTTTACAGGTCTATATTCCCACAGCTCTATGTTCATACAGCTCTTTGTTCAAACAGATCTGTTTTTACAGCTCTATGTTTTTACAGCTCTATGTTCATAGAGGTCTTTTTTACAGCTCTGTGTTTTTACAGGTCTATGTTCATATACCTCTATATTGTTACAGCTCTATGTTCATACAGCTCTATGTTCATACAGCTCTTTGTTCAAACAGGTCTGTTTTTACAGCTCTATGTTCATACAGGTCTTTTTTTTACAGCTCTGTGTTTTTACAGGTCTATGTTCATATACCTCTATATTGTTACAGCTCTATGTTCATACAGCTCTATGTTTTTACAGGTCTATGTTTATACAGCTCTGTTTTTACCATTCTATATTCCCACAGCTCTATGTTCATACAGCTCTTTGTTCAAACAGGTCTGTTTTTACAGCTCTATGTTCATACAGGTCTTTTTTTACAGCTCTGTGTTTTTACAGGTCTATGTTCATATTCCTCTATGTTGTTACAGCTCTATGTTCATACAGCTCTATGTTCATCCAGGTCTGTTTTTACAGCTCGATATTTTTACATCTCTATGTTCATACAGCTGTTTTTACAGCTCTGTTCATACAGCTCTATATTCATACAGCACTATGTTCATAAAGCTCTATGTTTTTACAGGTCTGTGTTTATACAGCTCTGTTTTTACAGGTCTATATTCCCACAGCTCTAAGTTCATACAGCTCTTTGTTCAAAAAGGTCTGTTTTTACAGCTCTATGTGTTTACAGCTCTATGTTCATACAGGGTTTTTTTTTTTTTTTTACAGCTCTGTGTTTTTACAGGTCTATGTTCATATACCTCTATGTTTCATACAGCTCTATGTTGTTACAGCTCTATGTTCATACAGCTCAGTATTTTTACATGTCTATGTTCATACAGCTGTTTTTACAGATCTGTTCATACAGCTCTATGTTTTTACATCTCTATGTTCATACAGCTCTATGTTTTTACAGGTCTATGTTTATACAGCTCTGTTTTTACAGGTCTATGTTCCCACAGCTCTATGTTCGTACAGCTGTTTTTACAGCTTTGTTCATACAGCTCTGTTGTTACAGCTCTATGTTTTTACAGCTCTCTGTTTTTACAGCTCTATGTTTTTTACAGCTCTATATTTTACAGGTCTATGTTCATACAGCTCTATGTTGTGACAGTTTAATGTTCATACAGCTCTATGTTCATACAGCTCTATGCTTTTACAGGTCTATGTTCATACAGCTATGTGTCATCACATTGATGTTTTACAGCTCTATGTTATACAGCTCTGTGTTTTTTTCAGATCTATGTTTATACAGCTCTCTATGTTGTTACATATCTGTTTTTACAGCTCTATGTTCATTACAGCTCTATGTTTTACAGGTATTTTTTATGCAGCTCTTGTTTTTTACAGCTATTCTATGTTTTTACATCTCTTCTATGTTTTTACAGCTCTATGTTCATACACCTCTATGTTTTTACAGCTCTATGTTGATACAACTCTATGTTTTTACAGGTCTATGTTTATACAGCTGTTTTTACAGGTCTATATTCCCACAGCTCTAAGTTCATACGGCTCTTTGTTCAAAAAGGTCTGTTTTTACAGCTCTATGTTTTTACAGCTCTATGTTCATACAGGTCTTTTTTTTTTTACAGCTCTGTGTTTTTACAGTCTATGTTCATACACCTCTATGTTGTTACAGCTCTATGTTGATGCAGCTCTATGTTTCATACAGGTCTGTTTTTTACAGCTCTATATTTTTTACATCTCTATGTTCATTTACCTGTTTTTACAGCTTTGTTTCATACAGCTCTATGTTGTTACAGCTCTATGTTCATACAGCTCTATGTTCATACAGGTCTGTTTTTACAACTCTATGTTTTTTTACAGCTCTATATTCATACAGCACTATGTTCATAAAGCTCTATGTTTTTACAGGTCTATGTTTATACAGCTCTGTTTTTACAGGTCTATTTCCACAGCTCTTTGTTTCATACAGCTCTTTGTTTCAAACAGGTCTATGTTTTTACAGCTCTATGTTTTTACAGCTCTGTGTTCATACAGGTCCTTTTTTTTCAGCTCTGTTTTTTTACAGGTCTATGTTTTTACACCTCTATGTTGTTTTACAGCTCTATGTTGATACAGCTCTATGTTCATACAGGTCTGTTTTTACAGCTCTATGTTTTTACATCTCTATGTTCATTTACCTTGTTTGTTTACAGCTTTGTTCATACAGCTCTATAGTTTTACAGCTCTATGTTTCATACAGCTCTATGTTTTTACAGGTCTATGTTTATACAGCTCTGTTTTTACAGGTCTATATTCCCACAGCTCTATGTTCATACAGCTCTATGTTTTTACAGGTCTACAGCTCTTTTTTTACAGCTCTGTTTTTACAGGTCTATATTCCCACAGCTCTATGTTCATACAGCTCTTTGTTCAAACAGGTCTGTTTTTTACAGCTCTGTTTTTACAGCTCTGTGTTCATAGAGGTCTTTTTTACAGCTCTGTGTTTTTACAGGTCTATGTTCATATACCTCTATATTGTTACAGCTCTATGTTCATACAGCTCTATGTTTTTACAGGTCTATGTTCATACAGCTCTATTTTTTTACAGGTCTATATTCCCACAGCTCTATGTTCATACAGCTCTTTGTTTCAAACAGGTCTGTTTTTACAGCTCTATGTTCATACAGCTCTTTTTTTTGTTTACAGCTCTGTGTTTTTACAGGTCTATGTTCATATACCTCTATGTTTTTACAGCTCTATGTTCATACAGCTCTATGTTCATCCAGGTCTGTTTTTTACAGCTCGATATTTTTACATCTCTATTGTTCATACAGCTGTGTTTTTACAGCTCTGTTCATACAGCTCTATATTCATACAGCACTATGTTCATACAGCTCTATGTTTTTTACAGGTCTGTTGTTTATACAGCTCTGTTTTTTTACAGGTCTATATTTCCACAGCTCTAAGTTTATACAGCTGTTTTGTTCAAAAAGGTCTGTTTTTACAGCTCTATGTGTTTACAGCTCTATGTTCATGCAGAGTTGTTTTTTTTTTTTTTTTACAGCTCTGTGTTTTTACAGGTCTATGTTCATATACCTCTATGTTGTTACAGCTCTATGTTCATACAGCTTCTATGTTCATACAGGTCTGTTTTTACAGCTCAGTATTTTTACATGTCTATGTTTCATACAGCTGTTTTTACAGATCTCTGTTCATACAGCTCTATGTTTTTACATCTCTATGTTCATACAGCTCTATGTGTTTTACAGGTCTATGATTTTATACAGCTCTGTTTTTACAGGTCTATGTTCCCACAGCTCTATGTTTCATACAGGTCTGTTTTTTACAGCTCTATCTTTTTTACATCTCTATGTACGTACAGCTGTTTTTACAGCTTTGTTCATACAGCTCTGTTGTTACAGCTCTATGTTTTTTTACAGCTCTCTGTTCATACAGCTCTATGTTTTTACAGCTCTATATTTTACAGGTCTATGTTTCATACAGCTTCTATGTTGTTACAGTTTAATGTCATACAGCTTCATGTTCATACGGCTCTATGCTTTTTACAGGGTCTATGTTCATACAGCTCTATTTTCATTCAATTGATTTTACAGCTCTAGGTTTATACAGCTCAATGTTTTTTTCAGATCTATGTTTATAAGCCTCTATGTTGTTACATATCTATTTGTCATACAGCTCTATTTTTACAGGTCTATGTTCATGCAGCTGTTTTTACAGCTATATCTCTTCATACACAGCACTATGTTTTTAACAGCTTTATGTTCATACAGCTGTGTTTTTACAGCTCTATGTTTTTACAGCTCTATGTTTTGTCACATCTCGATGTTTTTACAGCTCTATGTTGATACAGCTCTATGTAGTTTTACAGCTCTGTTTGATACAACTCTATGTTTTTACAGGTCTATGTTTATACAGCTGTTTTTACAGGTCCCTATATTCCACAGCCTCTAAGTTCATACGGGCTCTTTGTTCAAAAAGGTCTGTTTTTATACAGCTCTATGATTTTACAGCTCTATGGGTCATACAGGTCTTTTTTTTTTAACAGCTCTGTGGTTTTTACAGGTCTATGCTTATCATGACACCTCTCTGGTTTTGTCTACAGGCTCTATGTTGATGCAGCTCTATTTTCTACAGGTCTGTTTTAAACAGCTCTATATTTTACAACTCTCGATGTGTTCATTTTACACCTGTTTTGGGGGGGCAAACAGCTTTGTTTCATACAGCTCTATGTTGTGTACAGCCTCTATGGTCATAACAGCTGTATGTTGCATACTGGTCTGTTTTTTACAACATCTATTTTTTTACAGCTCTAGATTCATACAGCCACCTGTTTCATAAAGCTCTATGTTTTTTTACAGGTCTATGTGTTATAACAGCTCTGTTTTTACAGGTCTTTATTTCCACCAACAGCTCTATGTTCATAAAGCTCTTGTGTTGTCAAATAGGGGTCTGTTTTTACAGCTCTATGTTTTTACCACGCTCGCATGTTGCATATGACAGGTCCTTTTGAACAGCTCTGTATTTTTACAGGTCTATGTTCATGCGCACAACCTATGTTGTTACAGCTCTATGGTTGATACACTTCTATGTTCATACAGGGTCTGTTTGTTTAAAGCTCTATATTTTTACAACTCTAATGTTCATTTACCTGTTTTTAAACAGCTTTGTTCATACAGCTCTATGTTGTGTACAGCTCTATGTTCAGACAGCTGATGCTATAGTTGGTCAAGTACTTAAAACACCTGTTTTTACAAGCTCTATACACACTAGGTTAACAGCTCTATGTTCATTACAGCACTATGTTTCAAGATCTGCTAAGGTGTTTTTACAGGTCTATGTTATACAGCCCTTTGTTAAATAGGTGTTTTACAGCTCTATTTATTCCAGACAGTGTTCTAGGTCCTTCAGGGACAGCTCTGTTGTTTACCCAAAATAGGGTCTGTTTTTACCAACAGCTCTATGTTTGATAAAGCTCTGTGTTCATACAGGTCCTTTTTTTTAGACGCTCTGTATTTTTACAGGTCTATGTTCAGAATACACCTCTATGTTGTTCATACACGCTCTATGTTGATACAGCTCACCTATGTTCATCAGCGGAATACTGGTTCTGTTTTTACAGCTCAGGCTCTAGCTATTTATCACACAGCTCTATGTTCATATTTACCTGTTTTTTACACGGGCGTTGTTCATACAGCTGTGTCTATGGTTGTATTACAGCTCTATGTTCATACAGCTGTATTTTCATACAGGTCTGTTTTTACAAAGCTTTCTTTTACACAGCTCTATATTCAGACACCGGGGCTTTGTTATAGGTCTGTGTTTGTACAGGCATCGAGAGGCCTACCTCTCTATTGTTTCAGCTCCATGTCATAAGTCTCTTGTTTTTTCAGGTATATGTTTAGGGGCCAGCTCTTTTCTTTTTTTCATACACAGGTCCTATATTCATACCGAGTCTTGTTTCCTGGGAGACAGGGTGTTTTTATTTTGTTCTATGTGCAAACAGGTCTTTTTTTTTTTTCATGGGCTCTAGGTTCTTTTTTCAGCCTCTATGTTATAACAGCTCTTTTTTTACAGGTCTAGTTCATCCTGTCTGTATTTTACAGGTGGGTTCCTTACAGCTCTATGTTCAGAGCCAGCGTTTTACACGTTTTTACAGCTCGTATATATCATACAGCTCTATGTTCATAAAGGGGTTTTTACAGGTCTATGTTTAATACAGCCTGTTTTGGGTTGATATTACAGGTCTATAGATTCCCACAGCTCTATGTTCATACAGGGTTATGGTTTTACAGTTGGTACAGGTCTGTGTTGTACATGTCTGTGTTTTTACGTCTATCTCCTCATAGAACTCAATGTTCATACAGGTCCTCTTTGTTCAAACAGGTCGTGTTTTTATTACAGGTAAGCTCTATGTTCTACAGGTCACTTTTTTTTTACAGCTCTGTTGTTTTTTAACAGGCTCTATGTTCATAACATCTATATTGGCTATGTATGTTCACACGCTCTATGGACCTAAGGTCTATGTTTTTTACTATGTTGTTACACTAGTTATTTTACATCTCTATGTTCATACGCACTCTTGTTTTTAACAGCTCTGTTCATACAGCTGCTCTGTACTTTCCATACAGCACTATGTTTTCATAAAGCTCTCTATGTTTTTAACAGCGTCCTATCTATGTTAAAGGTCAGCTCTGTAGAATTTTAACAGGTCTATATTCCCACATGGGCTCTATGTTCATACAGCTCTTTTGCTGTTCCAACAGGTCTGTTTTTACAGCTCTATGGTCATACAGGCTTTTTTTTTACAGCGCCTCCTTGTGTTTTTTACATGTCGATGTTCATATACCTCTAGTGTTGTTACAGCTCTATGTTTCATACAGCTCTATGTTCAAACAGGTCTAGTTTTTTAATACAGCGCTCTATGTTTTTACAGCTCTGTGTTTATAGAGAGGTCTTTTTTTACAGCTCTGTGTTTTTGTTTACAGGTCCTATGTTCATATACCATCTATATTGTTACCGCTTCTATGTTCAATTAGACGAGCTCTAAATTTTTTACAGTCTAATGTCCTATGTTGGAAAAAAGGGGAGGGGGATACAGCTCTATGAGTTGTTACAGTTTAATGTTCATAAAGAAAGGACCGCTCTATGTTCATGCGGCTCTATGCTTTTACAGGTCTATGTTCATACAGCTCTATGTTCATCCATTTGATTTTAAGCTCGTTTATACAGTTTTCTATGTTTTTTTTCAGAGATCTATGTTTAAACCCTCTATTTCGTTACATATCTATTTTCATACAGCTCTCTATTTTACACAACAAGGTCTATAGGTTCGTAGCATCCGCATTGTTTTCAAAGCTCTATCTTCCATACAGCCCGAACTACTAATAATTTACACAGCTTTACGGTCTAACAGTCACTGTTGTTGTTATCATGGTCTCTACTGGGTCATTACATACCAGTCTGTTTTTAAATACAGCTCTATATAAATTTTACAATCTCAGGGGTTCATACAGCTATGTTTTACGCTCTGTTCAACAGTCGCTACTGCATATCAATAGACACATCTCTATGTCTGTTTACACAGTCTCTATGTTCAACTACAGCTGTATCTTCTACATACGTCTACACACGTTGCAGGGCAGGACGTACCCTCCTATGACCCAGCCTCTATATACTTTTCCACTCCTATATTCTTACGGCAAGCTATGTGATCATAAGCAGGCTATTTTTTGTTTGTCTGCAGGTCCTATGGGTTTAAACTGCTCGGTGTTTTTACATGTCCTACTTATTCCCACAGTGGCTCTATTTGCAATGCAAACCAGCCCTTGTTCAAAGACAGGTCTGTTTTGTACAGCTCTATGTTTCTTACAAAGCGCTCTGTGTTCATACAGGTCTATATTTTTTACAGCTCTTTGTGTTTTTACAGTGTCTAGGTGTTCATATACCTCGGTCTATAGTGTGTGTTACAGCTTCTAAAGGTTCATACAGTCCTCTATGTTCCATCCAGGTCGTCTGTTTTTACAGCTCTACTATTTTTTTACATCTCTAAATGTTCATACAGCTGTTTCTTAACAGCTCTGGTTCATAACAGCTCTATCTTCATGCAGCACTACGTTGTTCATCAAAGCCTCTAATGTTTTTTACGAGGCTACTATGTTTTTCAGACCCGCGATGTTTTTTACAGATGTCGATGTTTCTCCAAAGCTTCTATGATTCCTAACAGCATCTTTGTTTTCCAACTGGTCTGTTTTTTACAGCCTCTATTTTTTGTTTAAGACACTCGTGTTCATAGAGGTCCTTTTTTTACGGCTCTGTGGTTTTTTTAACAGGTCTAACTGTTCATAGATCCTCTATATTGGTTACAGCTTCATATGTTCATAAAACAGCTCTATGTGTTATTACAGGCTCTGTATTTTTTACACAGTCTATATTCCCCCAGCTTCTAAGGGTAAGTGTGGGTGGGAATACCAGGACATCTCTTTGTTCAGAAGGAAAAGGAAAAACACAGGAACGTGCTGCGGTTTATTTTACCGCATCTATGTTCATGAGTTCATGTGGTGTTTTTTTTTACAGCTCTGGTGTTTTTACCTGGTGTCTATGTTCACAAGCTATACCGGTGCAAATGAATAAAAAATGTTACAAAGGAAGCTCTAATGTTCATAAAAATACGCTCTATGTATACAGGGTCCAGTCTCTTTTTAGACAGCTCGATTTTTTATTTTCCATCTCTATGTTCATACAGCCTGTTTTTTACAGAGCTCGTTCATACAGCTCTATAATTCATTATCAGCACTATGTTCATAGGCTCTATGTTTTTACAGGGTCATATCTTTAACGCTCTTTTTTTTTTAAACAGGTCTATATATCCCCACAGCTCTAAGTTTCACATACGCTCTTTGTTCCAAAAGGTCTGTTTTTAAACCAGCTTCTAATGTTTTTTAATACAGCTCTATGGTTCAATACAGTGTTTTTTTGTTTTTTACAAGGCTCTTTGTTTTTAACCAGGTCCTATGTGTCAGCGATACCTCTTGTTGTTACAGGCTCTATGTTTGTGCATTACAGCCTATGGTTTCATACAGGTCTGTTTTTTACAGCTCAGTATTTTTACATGTCTATGTTTGTCATACAGCTGTTGGGGATACAGATCGCGTTCCTACAGCTCATGTGTTTTTTACAGTCTCCTATGTTCATACAGCCTCTATGTTTTTTTACAAGGTCCTATGTAAGTTATACAGCTCGGTGTGTGTAAAAACATCAGGTCTAGGGTTCACCACAGCTCCTTATGCTTCAATCACAGGTCTGGTTTTTACAGGACTGTGTGTTTTTATAACAGCTCTAGGTTACATTGACAGGTCTTTTTTTACAGGGGACTCTGGTGGGGGTATACAGGTTCTAGGTGTGCCGAATTTAACCGAGCAAATGTTGTTACACGCTCTAGGTTCATTAGGGGAGACAGCTCCTTGTTTCACACCAGGATCTGTTTTTTACATCATCTGTGTTTTTTAACAGCTCTGTGTTCAGTAACAGGATCTGTGTTTTTTTACAGCTCTGTGTTTTTTTTACAGGTCTAATGTTCAATACCGCTATCGTCTGTTACAGCTCTAACGATGTTCATACAGCTTTATACCTCATACAGGGCCTGTTATTTTACAACCTCTATATTTTTTTACATCTCTTATGTTCATACAGCTGTTTTTTAACGAGCTCTGTTCTATAAAGCACCTATATTCATACAGCACTATGTTCAGAAGCCTCTATGTTTTTACAAGGGTCTGTGTTTAATACACGCTCTTGTTTTTACCGGGGGGTCTAGGATAATTCCCAACAGCTAAAAAAGAGTTCATACGCCGCCTTTGTTCAAAAAGGTCTGGTTTATACAGCTCTATGTGTTTACCAGCTCTATGAGTCATAACAGGGGACAGGTTTTTTTTTTTTTTTTTTTTTACCAGCTCAATGTGTTTTTTAACAGGTCTTTGTTTCATATACCTCTATGTTGGTTACAGCACTATGTGTCTACAGCTCTATGTTCATACAGCGTCTTCTTTTGTTAACAGCTTCAGTATTTTATTTACATGTCATGTTCAATACTAGCTGGTTTTTAACAGATCTCTGTTCATACAGCTCATATGTTTTTACAATCTCTATGTTCATACAGCTCTCGATTTTTCTTACAGGTTCTATGTTTCACATCTCTGTTTTTATAAACAGGTCTATGTCCTGAACACATAGTCTATGGTTAGTAAACGCTGTTTTTTAACAGGTCTTGTATCAACTAAAACAGCTCTTTAAATCGTCCTCAACCGCTGACACCTCACCACGAATATAATCATTCATACAGCTCAATCATCCTCGCCTTCAACGAATAACACATGCCTAATAGATATAACCTCCATATCAAACAAAACAATCTCTAATCTTCATTTACCGCCGCTATACATATACTTTCCCCACTTCATTCCAAACAACGGCATCAATACTCTCGGTCGCATTAATCTTAGAAAAGAATTTTCAATCAATGTCCACAATACAAACCAACAAGCTACTCAGGATAATCATACCAAAGCTTCAACACCGGCTCTAACGGCTTGTAAACCACACACGGTCACTAAAAAGAGGATCAAACAAGCACAGCTCTATGGCATTTAAAATCAACACTACAACTCCATACAATGTGGAATTTAATCACACAGACTCTATGTTTATTACACAGCACCTCAGACAGTAACTTTCATAATCTTTCTCGATCTTATGTGTCTATAAGCGTAATTATGTTGTTACATTCTATCTTTCTTACAAACAGCACTCCTATCCACCTATCAAACCGACTATCTATAATATTACAGCGGTACGCAGTCACAGCTACACTACATACATCCCCAACAGCATCTATCTTTTCAATAATACACCCAAATACTCGACATAGATGCAAAAACATGTAACGCCTCGAAGATTGATAACACACATACTATGTTATTATTACACTCTACTGGGTTTGATGTTGCCAGGGCTAGTGATTTTTTACAGTGTCTATGTTTATATACAGCTGTTTTTGTAAAACCCAGTCTTATGATTCCCAGTACAGCTCTAGTCTCATACGTCTGTTTTTGTTCAAAAAGGTCTTTTTTTTCTTACAGCTCTAATTTTTTTCTCAGCTCTATGGTTCATACAGGTCCCCTTTTTTTTTTTTTTTAACAGCTGTGTTTTTGACCAGGTCTATGTGTTCGCATCACACTCGCTAATGTTGTTACCAGGCTCTATGTTTGAGTGCATCTCTAGGTTCATACAGGGTCCCTGTTTCTTGTACAGCTCTGTATTTTTTAACTATCTCTATGTCCATATTACCTGTTTTTTTTCAAGGGACGGAAGAAAGCTTGTTCATACAGCGTTCTCTACAGCTTCGTTCAGACAGCTCTATTTTACATACAGGCTGGTATTATTTGCATACAGCTTATGTTTCATATGTGTCCTTCATTACAACTCATTTTTATTATTACAGCTTCTATATCTCCATACTGCATACTACTATGTTCATAAATGCTCTATGTTTTTTTAAGCAGGATGCCATTATGATTTAATACAGCTCTGTTTTTAGACAAGGTCTTTATTTCCCACACGCTCTTATGTTTTTCATACAAGCTCGTTGTATTTCTAAAAAAGAGTCTGTTTTTACAGCTCTATGTTTTAACAGCTCTTGTAGTTCATACATTTCGCTTTAGTTTTTTACAGCTCTTGTACTTTTACATGGTCTAATGTTCATACCACACCTCCATCTATGTTGTTTACAGCTCTATGTTTGATACAAGCTCTATGGGTTGATACGGTCCCTGTTTCTACCAGCTCCAAATATTTTTACAATCTCGACTGTTTTCATTTACCTGTTTTTATACCAGGCTTGGTGTTCATACAGCTCTATAAGTCCTTTTACAGGCTCTCCGAATGTGTTCATGACAGCTCTATGTTTTTACACGGTCTATGTTTATACAGCTCTGTTTTTTTAACGGCTCCTACTATTCCCACAGCTCTATGTTCATAAAGTTACCAGCCCGCTATGTTTTATACAGGTCTAGGTTTTATACAGCTCTGCTGTTTTTTGAACAGGTGCTAATATTCCCACGGTTGAGGCTCTATGTTCTATAACAGCGTCTTTGGTTTCACACAGTTTCTGTTTGTACAGCTCTGTGTTCATAGAGG